>ML413373.1:0-32045 GCA_005239525.1 Nicotiana knightiana
TTAATCGACAATCAATCGATTAACCTAATCTAACCTATTCAGGTAAGCAGGGAAGCAAATAATAAAAAATGGGGCCATATCACTTGGGGACAAACAGTAAACAAACAAATTTGAATAACCTGAATATGAATCAATTAAACGAACTATTTGCAATTAACTTTTAATAGAGAAATAGGCAAAAAATCTAATTAATTAAGGATTAACAGAAAATCCTAAAACCTAAACACAGATGCTACCTAATCAACGCATGCAAATCCAGAAGAAAAACAGAAAAAAGTTAAAAGAAGATATTAACAGATCGAGCATAAAGAACATGAATGAAAGCAGTGATTAGCATGTTAAAAGTACTTGGTCTGGGAAAAGAGGAGGGGGTCACTGGGGCCTTACCAGATCTGATGGGGGGTTTTTAAAGAAAAAATGAATTAAACCTTCATGAATCGATTGCTCTAGTTAAGAGCAATCGACCCATGAAGATCTAACCCNAGGCGGCTAGGGTGTCTTGTTAGAGAGAAGAGAGAGAGAGAGAGAGAGGCGAACGAAGGGGATTAGATTTGGTGAAATGGAGGGGGTGGGGTTTGGGTTTGGACATATATATAGTTCAGGGGAGTGGGGCTCGGAACCGTTGGATCAAAATGATCCAACGATTGGGGTTTAATGGGGGCGAAACGGTGTCGTTTGGCTTTTATGGGGGCAGGCCGGGTTAAGGGTTTGGGCTTGGTTATTTGGGTGTTAGAAAAAAAAGATTTGGGCCTGGGCAGCTTTGGCCCAGGTCCGATTTTAACTCTCTTTTATTTAACTAAAGATCAATTAGTTAATTTCCACTCTAATTTAAAAACCAAGGAATGTAGTAATTAATTTAATCCTCATTTATTTATGGATTAATCAATAATGACACGACCAATTCTATATTCCTAATTCAAACCGCGTTTTATTGAATAAAGGATGATTAATTTCTGTAGTAATNCCTATTGTGCTTTTACTTTTTATCCACTTTTGAATATACATGGAATTATTTTAATACAAGTCACGATTGACGTGCACTTGTGATTTTTTTTTGGACACGTTGCGAACCACGCCACATGAAATGCACCCGCGATTTACAACATGCTTATTTTATTAATGTTTTGAGTTAGAGTCGGGGACATGAGTTGCCACACCTGAGTGTAGATTATATAGTCATGACTATGGTCATGGCAATTAAAAATGCCTATTTGAGGCGATACTCAATTATTCTTAAGTTTTGGAATATTTATCTAAAAGTAGTATTTCAGATTACGGGATATGTGTATAGATCGGTTTTGATATTTATGGATTTATGTTGAAACAAGTCACGATGGCGTGCACTTGTTTGTTTTTGGACACATTGTAATTTCGCCACATGANTAATTACACAACTTAATAATTACGACGACTTGTTTGTTTGTTATAATGCAATTACAGTGTAATTACAAGCGTACTATTTGGTTGAACAAATGTAATTACACAATTAAATCAAATTTTAAATGAAGTAATTATCAAAACTTAAAAATTTAATATAATAAAAAATATACCTATAAATAATTTTTTATAAGTACAAATAATATTAGATTTGGTATTTAAGATCCATATTTTTTCTTGAATATACACTAATTAGTAATCATATATTTATAACTAATATTGTAAAAATAATTGATATATATTTTCCAAATTAATAATATTTAGTTTAATTAATTATAAAAACTAAAAATATATGGTTTATAAGAACATCATGAAATGCATGTTTGATAAAATAAATTAATATTTATAAATATAGTATCATAACATTGTGCAAATGTTTGACAAAACTAATATATCAATTATAACTAAAAAACAAATAACTTATTAAGATTAGGCCATAAAATAAATAACTTAAGATTAAGAAACATAATAAGTTTATAACCTCATTTAACAATAAAATTATATTTTAATGGCATCACTCATTATATGCCAAATTTGTTAGTGACTCATTATTTCTAATATTAGAGAGTGTAGTTCTAAAAATTAGAATAATAAAGTAATTACGCTAAATGAAGAAAATAAAACGAATAAGAAATAAAATATACGAGCAATTACATGGAATCACAAAAAGTAAATGTAGAGAAACAAAAGATAAATTATGTACAAAAAAAGTATATTTTAAAAATTAAAAGGTAAAAATAAAATAAAAAATAAAATAATAAATATAAAAAGTTATAAAAATAAATTAAAATAAAAAGAAAATAAATTAAAAGTAACTTTGTAATTACACAATGTACCGCCAATTCTCACCTCCCCCTTGAGAACTGGAGAATGTAATTACACATTTCCAAAATACACCCATGCCGACCAAGTAATTACATGTCCAAAGAAACATGCCAAACTATGTAATTACACTCAAATCCAATTCCTAGGTAGCTTTCTAAACAGGCTTGTATATGGTCAGAACGAGTCAGTCCTTCTTATAACTAATCGAAGTTGGATCATGATAGGCCACGGTTCGGCCTCGTGTTATATCGAGCTTCAGTGCGAAGTTAGATTGCTGAGCTCGTAATTCAGAGACCGATAAAGGTCGAGATCATCCAAGATCGAGACCAAGAAGAACGGAGATCGAGCGAGTCCGATTGAAGTTTACCTAGTCAAGTAACGGTAAGCCTAAATATGTGTACTCGAGCAAGGATCACGGCGAAAATCTCGGCACATGTCAAGATGAGGCCGACTAATTAGCCAATCATGGGATTTGTTACTGTATTTAGAGTTGTGCCATAAGTAGGACTCCCCTACTATATAAAGTGCATCTAATCATTTGTAAAGGCATCATTTATCACGCAATACAAAGCAATATACTACTCTTTTCTTTAAGTTCGCAATATTGTGTTACTCTGCTCATATCTCATTTGTTATTTCATTTGGTTTGAGGGTAACTTGCTCGAGGGATAAAGGTGCACATCTCATTTGGTTTGCTTTTTATTTTTATTTACTATCAATTTGCATATTTTCTCAGTTTGTGCCAAGTAAAATCACGTGTCCTTAAAACCACATATAAATTCAATTGTTATCCGTTTTTAGGGTAAACAATTTGGTGTCCACCGTGGGGCTAAGGATATAGTGATTGTCTGGTACTAACTTTCGTAACACACTATTTTATACTTGTTCTTGTGAGTATCTTTGATTCCAGGATCAGCATGTCAAACTCTTAAGCAACACCCACACACATAGAAAATGGCCTTGGTTTTCACAGCGAAAATGACAACATAGCCGCCCCAGGGAACGAAGTACCTCTAGTTGACCTCGATGGAGTCCCGATCATAGACCCAATTGGCATCAGTTCCCATGTTTCCATTAATGCAAATTTGACCGTCGACCCTGAGAGTAGAGTCCGCAGAGACGTTCGATCAGTCGGGCGCACAAAGTAGCGAAGAAGGCGGTATCAGCCTTCAAGTGATATTCGAAATGTTGCAGGCTCAACAAGCTGCAATAGTACAACTCCAAAACCAGACCCATGCACCGAGCAGGGTTGAGCCCGAGTCATCCCATAAAGTTGTTCATAGGGTCGAATCGGTGTCAAGAAGATCAAACAGAAATGAATCAGGGACCGACACCACAATCATGAAGATGCTCGAGGAGCTCACAAAGCGAGTTGAATCGGGGGAGAAGAAAATTGAAGAAAATGACAAGAAGGTGGAAATCTATAACTCCAGGGTTGATCAAATTCCGGATACCACCCATTTTGAAGGGTTTGGATTCAAAGAAGTTCGTGCAAAAGCCCTCCCCCCTGAACGCGGCTCCTGAACAAATTCCCAAGAAGTTTCACATGCCAGAAATTCCCAAGAATAATGGAGCGACCGACCGTAACGAGCATGACACTTCTTACACATGTGCGATTAAGTGGAATGATCTGGAGGACGATGAGATCGAGTCTGTATTATTGAAGAAATTCGGGGAGACCCTGTCAAAAGGAGAAATGATTTGGTACCAAAATTTGCCACCCAACTCTATTGATTCTTTTTCCATGCTTGCAGATTCCTTCGTTAAAGCACACGTCGGAGCTATAAAGGTCGAGACTAGGAAGTCGGACCTCTTCAAGGTAAAGCAGAAAGATAATGAGATACTCAGAGAGTTTGTGTCTCAATTCCAAATGGAACATATGGATCTATCACCAGCCGCTGATGATTGGTTCGTTCAGGCCTTCACTCAAGGATTAAATGTACGAACCTCGGTGGCTTTACAACAATTAAAGCAGAACTTGATCAAGTACCCAGTTGTTACCTGGGCCGATGTGTATAATCCGTATCAGTCGAAGATTAGGGTCGAAGAAGACCAGCTTCGTTTATCCTATCAGGCTTGTCGACAGAGTCAAAAGGTACATCGGCCCGGAACCACGGTCAAACAGGAATCATTACCAGCCATATAATGGAGATTGAAGAAACAACGGACCTGGACGCAACCCCATTCGAGGTGAAAAGAGAATGATCGAGGTCAGAGCTCTCGAGGGCTCATGAGCAAGAATGGTTTCGACAGGAATGTCGAGCCCAAAGAAGTACCATGACTATCAGAACAACTTCAACATTGATGCATCCACTATCGTATCAGCCATCGGACGTATCAAAGATACTAGATGGCCTCGACCTATGCATACCGATCTAGCCTAGAGAAATCCCAACCAAATGTGCAAGCACCATGGCACCCATGGCCATATAACAGAAGATTGCAGACAACTAAGGGAGGAAGTAGCCCAGTTGTTCAACGAGGGGCACCTTCCGAAATTCTTAAGCGATCAGGCCAAGAATCACTTCAGAAAAAGAGATTCAAACAGAGAGAATGAGCAAGAAGAGCCACAACACGTAATTCACATGATTATTGGAGGGGTCGATATTCCTCAAGGACTAGTATTAAAACGCACCAAAGTGTCGATCACAAGGGAGAAGCAAACTCGGGATTACGTGCCAGAAGGCACCTTGTCTTTCAACGACGAGGAAGCATAAGGGATCGTGCAACCCCATAACGATGCTCTAATAATATATGTACTTATGAATAAGACTCAAGTTAAACATGTTTTAATTGAACAGGTGGCTCGGCCGACATCGTTCGATCAAGGGTCGTAGAACAGCTCCGCATACAGGATCAGGTTGTGACCCCAGTCTGAGTACTAAACGGCTTCAACATGGCATGTGAAACCACCAAAGGCGAGATAACTTTTCCAGTGAACGCGACTGGGACCATCCAAGAGACAAAGTTCCATATGATCGAGGGCGATATAAGGTATAAAGCCCTATTGGATAGATTGTGGATCCACAACATGAGGGGCAGTGCCCTCGACCCTTCACCAGGTTTTAAAGTTCCCAACATCAGAGGGAGTAAAAAAAGTCTACAAGGAACAACCCTCCACCAAGGAAATGTTTGTCGTCGATCAAGTGATACCGGTATCAGCACTCATCAGCGAAAGGGTCAAACTCGAAAGGAAAACAGAAGGCCAAATAGAAACCACATACACCGGCCTCGACCCAATCAGAAAAGCAGGGGACAGACGATGGTTATGACTATGGGGTCCCTCGATCCTTCATAGTCCCGATGATTCTGACGTTGTCACAACCCGAAATTCTCACCGTCGGGATCGTGATAGCGCCTAACATTTCGTTTGCTAGGCAAGCCAACGTTAGAAAAATTTTCTTCATTTTGTAGCTTAAACAATAACATTAATAACGAACTAAAATAACATATATAATCTAAGTACAAATGCGGAAATTAAACAGCCAATCGTTTATTATAATTCCCTGAATCTGGTGTCACAAGTCAACGAGCTTCTAAAGTAATACACACAAAGGTTTGAAATAAGTACAATGCTATCTGAATGAAGTTGTACATCTAAATAAAAGAGGATGGGGACTCCAGGAGTTGCAGAAGCTGAAAAGTCGTACCTCAAGTCTCCGCAAATATCCAATCCGAACTCACTAATGACTGCCGCTGGGACCGTTTCCAAAATCTGCACAATGTGTAAAGTGCAGTATCAGTACAACCGACCTCATGTACTGGTAATTGCCGAGCCTAACCTCGACAAGGTAGTGACGAGGCTAAGGCGGGGCACCTATACTAAAACATGTATGCTGTATATAAAAAAAAAAGACAAAATAATAGAAATGCTGAAAAGAACCAAACATCTAACTTAAACTGACAATCACAGCCTCTAGAGTGAACCAGTGTCGTCCAGTTACCAATCCTTACTATACCAAGTAATGAAAGAAATGCAGCTCAGGAAATAGAAACATATAATTTTGTTGTGACACACAACCCGATCCCACCAGACAACACAAAATCCTCCCTTATTCCACCGTAACAATAATAATAACATTAAATAATATATATATGTTGTGGCGCACAACCCAATCCCACCCTATATCAATATTAAGACGATAATTCACCCTTATTTCACCATATCGATCCATCCTTATTTCACCTGTTGCGCGCGTGCAACCTAAGGCTGGCAGGTGGGCCGAGCTTGACCCGGGACCGGACCGGGCCCCGGCCCATATGGGCTTGTGGGCTAAACGGGCCGGCCCGTAGCGGGTCCGGTATTGGCGGGCCTCAGAGCCCATATGGTGTGGGCCTTAGGGTAGGAACCGTGAGCCCGGGCCCGTTTAGCCCGGGACCGGCAGGCGGGCCTAGGCCGGTTCAACCGTGCCATAAGGGCCCAACGACTTTTTTTTTTAAAAAAAATAAATTTTTATTTAAAAAATGGCCAACGGTCAGAATTTTAAAATCTAGCCGTTGGCCCTTTAATTTAGCCGTTTGGCATTTTTAAAAATAGCCATTTGGCCCCCAAACTTTGTTTTAACCCCAAACTTTTTATAATTACACTTTTTCCCTATTCTCAACTATAAATACCCCCTCATTCTTTTATTTTTACTCACAAGATCATCAATCTCTCTCTAATTTTCTTCTATAATTGCTTACTTTATTATTGTAATTTGTGAAGTTGGTGAATTGAAGTATTCAAGTCTTCAACATTATACAATTTTCAAGAAGTTGTTCGTCAACTCGGTAAACTCGTTCCAACTCTTAAGTTTTAATATTATAATTTTGTTTGTTTAATTTATTTTCCTTATAATTAATATGGACTTTTCTTTAAAAAAAATATTTGGTGGTAAGGGATAATCTTAAATTGGTGAATCTAGTAGGCAAGCTACTACTACTCCCCCGGCCTCGGCTCCCCGAACTAGACCTGTTACCTGTCTTCCTTCACCTGTTATTCTTGATAGTGATAACCCTTGTTTTCAATTTACCGATAGTCAATTTATACATGATCTTACACCAGGTTCATAATTAAATGATGAATATATGAATGCTCTTTATGGTATTCCAGAGAAAAATGTTGATTTAGATGAAACGCAACTGGATTTAGATGATACACCTACTAGTTTTGTTGCTAACCAAACTGATAATAGTCCAAATGATCCCCTCGCTGACCCTCCTGTAGTAACCCCTACTTTTAATAGAAAACCTTCTAAACGGTCCGAAACATCTCTTGTTTGGTACTTTTTTACTCAACTAAGAGATCAAAATAAGGATAAGTGTAAAACTTGTGGGGTCTTGATGTCTTATAAATTTACTGGAGACCGTGGCTGTACGGGTAGTCTGACCAGACACATAATGAAACACCCTAATGATAAAGCTAGATTACTTCAAATGAAATCTAGGCAAGAGGGGACAAGTGTAGGTACTCAGGGAATTAACCTTAGTACCAGTTCAAATCTAGTTCAACTGGGAATTAACACTGTTACCGATTGCATTTTGTATTATGATCCAAATAAAGATCGTGAAGAATTGGCAAAAATGGTTACTGTTATGTGCTTACCATATAGTTTTCCCTCTAACCCTCACTTTGTCCATTATATTAGAAGAATTTATAATCCTACTTATAAAGGATGGCCTCGCACAACCGTAAAGGCTGATATTTATAAATATAAACATGAATATGAACAATATTTGCGTTATTTATGTACTCATATTAGTAATCACATTTCTATTACTACTGATATTGGTAGGAGTGGTAATGACTGTGATTATCTTACTGTTACCACTCATTGGATTGATGAGGACTGGATAATGCAAAAACGCATTATTGCTTATAGAATAATTACTTCAAGTCAGACAGGTAAGTTTATTGCTAAGACAATTGCAGATATTTGTAGATATTTTTGTATTAGAGATAAGATAATGTTAGTTTCAATGGATAATGCTAGTAACACTAATGCTATAGGCTTTCTTACAACTATACTAAGTCCTGCATTTAGTAATATTTTTCATGTTAGATGTATTTGTCATATTTACCATTTAATCGTCGGTGATGGTCTGAAAACTTTAAATGTTGAAATTGCAAAGGTTAAATTCGCTCTTCATTGGCTTTTTTATTTAAACCGTAGAAGTAGAGTTAGAGAACATTATAAAATATGTGATGAATTTGGCCTTAAAGAAAGAAAGGTTCCTAAACCTTGTCCGACTAGATGGAATTACTTGTATGAAAGTTTAGTTGTTGCATATGAAAATAGAAACCCAATAAGCTCAACCTATAATGCTCGTGTTGGTGGTGATGATGATGATGATGATCAGCACCTTACAAATCAAGATTGGGCTAATGTTAAAATTCTTCTAGATTTTTTAGAACATTTTCATGTTGCTACAAATGAATTATCTGGGCAATATTATGCTTCTATTTCTAATTGTTTAGTTTATATTTCATCGCTTGCAGAATTATTTACTTAATTTTCAGAGGGTGGGATAGTTTACCAATGTGCTATTGATGATATGAAAGATAAGTTTAAAAAATATTTTCCCCCTATCCCCCCTCTTTATTGTGTTGTAGCCATGTTAAATCCTACCATGAAATTAGAAGGTCCTCACTATTGGTATACTTAAATTTATAATGCTTTACCACTTTCAACTGAGGAATATGCTACACTTATAGATGAAAAATCCTCAATTAAAATAAATGCTCAAATAATTTATAATGCTTATCAAGTTGCACTAGATCATGCTAGACCAAAATGTTCCAACTCCTACCTCGTCTAGCTCGCAGTCATCTAAAAGATCTGCGAGACTAAAATCACTTAGTTCTTGGACAGGGTTCAAGGGTTCTCAAGGTGATAATATTGGTGATAGTTCACAACTAAATGAGATTCAAGTTTATTTTGTCGCAGGGACTTGAAACAGAGAATCCCGATGACACCTTTAATGTTTTAGAATGGTGGAAGGACAAAGAAAAATACTATCCGGTTCTTTCAAGGATGACTCGAGATATTTTAAGTATTTAAGCTTCAACAGTGGTATCAGAGAGCCCTTTCAGTCAAGCGAGACTTCAAATCGGTGATCATAGAGCGTCTATGAGGGAGAGCTTGAAAAAATCAGTACTCTTCAGAGATTGGATCCGTTCGGAAAGAAGAAATTTTGGACTACTTGAATCACAACCAGAGATAGACGAAGCTTATGAAGAAATGCTAGCGGAACTTGCGGAGGATGCTGCTTCGCCCAGAAGCGGTGATGAACAAGCTTCTTTTCCGCCACCACCAACGAAAATTCCTCCGAACCTTGAAGGATTTATGAAATTTGTTAGAGATAATATGTAGATTAATATGTAACTTGTATTTTGGCACATCTTGATTAGTTTTTTTTCGTTTTAATGGTGGTATTAGTACCTTGTTGTGCTCATTCCATTGGGGGGAGGAAGACTAGGAAAGATATTGTCATTTTTTTAAATGTCGTATTAATAAAATTATAAGACATTTCCTTGAATATTTGTTTACATTTTTTTTTGTGTTTAAACTTGAATTACAAGACATAAGTCATAATTATATAATATAATTTACAATAAATTACCTTAGATAATATAATATAATTACATAATTTTTTTAAAATAACCAACAGCTATAATTTCAAAAACTAGCCGTTTGGATTTAAAAAAAAATAGTCATTTGGCCCCAAACTTTTTATAATTACACTTTAAGGTTTTAAGTTTATTTCAAACATGTGTTATTTTAAAATTATTAAACGTATTATGCTTAATGTTGTAGTTTGTCAAATTAACTTGAAGTATTATTAATTTATTATGCAATGCTAGTGCAAGTTTGAATATTTCTTTACTATTTTTGTGTTTAAATTTGAATTACAAGATTTATAAGAAATTTCCTTAGATAAATTTTTTTTTAAAAAAAAATAGCCCGGATCGTTTATGCCTGTTTGGGCCCGGCCCACTTAGCCCGGGCCCACTTGGCCCGGGCCTGCCTGACCCAAGCCCGCCAGAACCCGGACCCGTTTAGCCCGGCCCATTTGGCCCGGGTCCGACCCAGATTACAGCCCTAGTGCAACCCGATCCCACCGTATAAACATATTCACCCTTATTCAACCATATCAGTCCTCCCTTATTCCTCCTGTTGCGGCGTGCATCTCGATCCCACCATATCAGTACCAAACACTCAATGTACAAAGTCAATTAACAGTCCAAATCACAAGGCCTTTATGTTATAAATACCAAACTGAACCAAGAAAAAGGAAACCTTGATCAATATAAATCTACTCAAATAATACTACAAAGTGAGACAAATCTAGCAATTTACAATTAAAAGGTGCAAACAAGTCAAATTAAGCAAATAACATGGATTAGGGGACCTATGGAAAGAGCTAACATAGCTAACAGGAGAAGATGTTGATTAACACGTAGCCGTTAAGCATGGAAAGCATTTAGAGCATATAACAATTAAGACAGGGGATAAAACAATTAAAGAAAAGTAGTAAGTCAAGGAAAATAGATAATTTGGCGACGTATAAGCACTCGTCACCTCGCATATACGCGTGTCACATGGATTTCACATAATTACATAGTCCGAGGGTTCTTAATTCCCTCAAGTCAAAGTTAGACACAACACTTACCTCGATCCACAAGTCACTCACTGCTCAATTACCGTTTTCCCTCTAGTTTCCACCTCCGAACCACTCGTATCTAGCCATAATTAATTTAATAACATCAAGTATTGCTAAAGGAATCAATTTCAATACATAAATTTAGGTTTCCAAACTTTCCCCCAATAAGTCAAAAATCGACCTCGGGCCTGCTTGGTCAAAACTCGAGGTTCAAACCAAAACTCATTAACCCATTCACCCCGAGCCCAAATATGTAACTAGTTTCGAAATTCGACCCCAAATTGAGGTTTAATCCCAATTTCCCAAAAATCCCTAATTTTATCCAAACCCCCAATTTCTACCATGGAAATCCTAGATTTTAGGTTGAAATCTTGTAAAATGAAGTGAAAGATTGAAAGAAACGAGCTAAGAATCACTTATCTATGATTTGGGGAAGAAGTGGTCTTTGGAAAATCGCCTAGAGGGTTTCTTGTTTTGAAAGTTTTGAAAAATGAGCAAAAATCCCGTCTAAGTCAAGTTTTACCAGAAGCAGATGTCGCATTTGCGATATGAGCTTCGCAATTGTGAAGCTCGCAAATGCGAACCATTTGCTCGCAATTGTGAACATTAGACTTTCGCAAATGCGATAGTATCCTCGCAAATGCGAGAGTCCCGAGGCCCAGCCCATGCTCGCAATTTCGATGCTTCTTCGCAAATGCGAGGCAGACCTCGCAAATGCAAGATCTGCAGACGTGATGCTCACCAACTATGGTTTCTAAGTTCATTTCACTCCGTAGCCTATCCGAAACTCACCCGAGCCCTCGAGGCTTCTAAACCAAAAGTGCACACAAGTCTTAAAATATCATACGAACTTGCTCGCGCGATCAAATCGCCAAAATAACACATAGAACTACGAATTTAGCACCAAATCACATAAAATTCCCAAGAACACTTTAAAATTCCTATTTTCACAACCGCGCGTCCAAATCACGTCAAATCAATTTCGTTTTTCACTAAATTTTACAAATAAGGTATAAATATTATTTTGGACCTGTATCGGGCTCTGGAACCAAAATACGGGCCCGATACCAACAAGATCAAACATTAACCAAATTCTTAAAATCCTTAGATTTTCAGTCTTTCAATTTTTAACAAAAATTCATATTCGAGCTAGGGACCTCGGAATTCGATTCCGGGCATATGCCCAGGTCCCATATCTCATTACGGACCATGGGGACCGTCAAGACACGGGTTCGAGTCCGTTTACTCAAAACGTTGACCGAAGTCAACTAAAATTAACTTTTAAGGCAAACATTATTATTTTCATCAACTTTCAACGTAAAAGCTTTCCTGAAATACGCCCGGATTGTGCATGCAAATCGAGGAGGGTAAAAATGGGATTTTTAAGCTAAAGAGCACGGAATTAAGTTCTAAAACACAAGATGACCCTTTTGGGTCATCACATTCTCCACCCCTAAAACAACTATTTGTCCTCGAACAGACATAGAAAAGTACCTGAACTGGTGAATAGGTGGGGATATTTACTCTGCATGTCCGACTCGGACTCCCAAGTAGCTACCTCAGTAGGATGACCTCTCCACTACACTCAAACTGAATGATAACTCTTTGATCTAAATTGACGAACCTGCCGGGCTAAAATCGCCACCGACTCCTCCTCATAAGTCAAATCCTTGTCCAACTGGACAGAGCTTAAATCTAACACGTGGGACAAGTAACCATGATACTTCTGGAGCATGGACACATGAAACACTAGATGAACTTGCGATAACCCCGGAGGAAATGCAAGCCTATAAGCCACTTCTCACACTCTCTCGAGAATCTTAAAAGGTCCAATATATCTAGGGCTCAACTTGCCATTCTTTCCAAACCTCATGACACCTTTCATGGGTGACACCTGAAGCAACACCCTCTCCCCGACCATGAATGCCACATCTTGAACTCTAAGGTCGGCATAACTCTTTTGCCTGGAATGAGCTGTGCGAAGTCGATCCTGTATAATCTTGACCTTGTCCAAGGCCTCCTAAACTAGATCATTACCCAACAATCGGTCCTCCCCCGACTCAAACCACCCAAATGACGATCGACACCTTCTACCATATAATGCCTCTTTGGGAGCCATCTGAATGCTCGACTGGTAGCTATTATTGTAGGTGAACTCTGAAAGGGGCAAGAACTGAACCCACGATCCTCCGAAGTCTACAGCACAAGAGCAGAGCATATCCTCCAAGATCTGAATAGTACACTTGGACTGCCCGTCCGTCTGAGGATGAAATGTTGTGCTCAGCTCAACCCGCGTACCCAACTCACATTGTACTGCCCTCTAGAAGTACAAGGTGAACTGCGTACCTCGATCAGAAATGATAGACATGGGTACACCGTGAAGTCGAACGATCTCACGAATATAAATATTTGCCAACCGCTCCGAAGAATAGGTAACTGCCACAGGAATGAAGTGTGCTGACTTAGTCAGCCTATCCATAATGACCCAAACGGCATCGAACTTCCTCTAAGTCCATGGAAGTCCAACAAAAAAGTCCATAGTGATACGCTCCCACTTCCACTAAGGAATCTCTATATGCTGAAGCAAACCACCGGGTCTTTGATGCTCGTACTTCACCTGCTGACAATTTAGGCACTGAGCTACATAAGCAACTATATTCTGATTCATCCTCCTCCACCAATAATACTGCCGCAGGTCCTCGTACATCTTGGCGGCGCTCGGGTGAATAGAATACCGAGAACTATGATCCTCTTCAAGAATCAACTCACGAAGCCCATCAACATTAGGCACACACACGCGAACCTGCATCCTCAAAACTCCATCATATCCAACATTAACCTGCTTGTCACCACTGTGCCGTACTGTGTCCCTAAGGACCAACAAATGAGGGTCATCATACTACCGATCTCTGATACGCTCAAACAAGGAAGACCGAGCAACTGTGCAAGCTAGAACATGACTGGGCTTTGAAATATCCAACCTCACCAACTGATTGGACAAAGTCTGAACATATGATGCTAGCGTCCTCTCACCGACTGGAATGAACGCAAGGCTGGCCATACTTGCTGCTTTCCTACTCAATGTGTCGGCCACCACATTAGTCTTCCCGGGATGATACAAGATGATGATATCATAGTCTTTAAATAGCTCTAACCACCTCCTCTGCCTAAAATTAAGATCCTTTTGCTTGAACAAATCTGAAGGCTGCGATAATTCGTGAAAACCTCACATAACACACCATAAAAATAGTGCCTCTAAATTTTCAGCGCATGAACAATGGCTGTCAACTCTAAATCATGGACATGGTAATTCTTCTCATGAACCTTCAACTGACAAGACACATATGCAATCACCCTGCCCTCCAGCATCAACACTGCTCCGAGCCCAACACTGGAGGCATCACAATATATCGTGTAAGGTCCTGAACCTGATGATAACACCAACACCAGTGTGTTAGTTAAAGTTGTCTTGAGCTTCTAAAAGCTCGCCTCACACTCGTCCGACCATCTGAACGGGGCACCCTTCTGGGTCAACCTGGTCAACGGGGCTGCTATATATGAAAACCCCTCCATAAATCGACGGTAATAACCCGCCAAACCCAAGAAGCTCTTGATCTCAGTGGCTGAAGTGGGTCTAAGCCAGTTCTTGACTGCATTAATCTTCTTAGGATATGCCTTAATGTCCTCTACTGATACAATGTGGCCCAAGAAAGCGACTAAATCTAACCAAAACTCGCACTTCGAAAATTTGGCATACAACTGACTATCCCTCAGAGTCTGGAGCACTGTCCTAAGGTGTTTCTCATGCTCCTCCTGAATGCGGGAGTATATCAAGATGTCATCAATAAACACAATCACAATGGAATCCAAATAAGTCTTGAACACTCGGTTCAACAAATCCGTAAATGTTGTTGGGGAATTGGTCAACCCAAAGGACATCACTAGAAATTCATAGTGCCCATACTGCGTCCGAAAAGCTATCTTAGGGACATCGGATGCCCTAATCCTCAACTGATGGTAGCCAGACCTCAAATCAATCTTCGAAAACACCTTGGCACCCTGAAGCTGATCAAATAAATCATCAATCCTCAGCAATGGATACTTGTTCTTGATGGTGACTTTGTTCAACTGCCGATAATCTATACACATCCTCATAGACTCATCCTTCTTCTTCACAAATAAAATCAGTGCACCCCAGGGCGAGACACTAGGTCTAATGAAGCCCTTATCAAGCAAATCCTGCAACCGTTCCTTCAACTCTTTCAACTCTAGTGCGGCCATCCGGTATGGCAGCATGGAAATGAACTGAGTGCCCGGATCCAAATCAATACAAAAGTCAATATCCCTGTCGGGTGGTATCCCCTGCAGGTCTGTAGGAAATACCTCTGGAAACTCACGAACAACATGCACATAATCCATAGAAGGAGCCTCCGCACTAGAATCACGAACATAAGCCAAATAGTCCAAATACCCCTTCTCGACCATACGCAGAGCCTTCATATAATAAATAACCATGCTGGTAGAATGGCCAGAAGTCCCTCTCCACTCCAATCGAGGTAACCCCAACAAGGCTAATGTCACTATTTTGGCGTGACAGTCCAAAATAGTGTGATAAGGTGACAACCAATCCATACCCAATATAAAATCGAAGTCCACCATATCTAAGAGCAGAAGGTCTACACTAGTCTCAAGACTCCCAATAGTGACCACACACGAACGATATACGCGATCTACAATAATAGCATCCCCACAGGTGTGGACACATATACAGTGGCACTCAAAGAATCACGAGGCATAACCAAATATGAAGCAAAATAAGATGAAACATAGGAG
This sequence comes from Nicotiana knightiana, assembly GCA_005239525.1. Lineage (NCBI taxonomy): Eukaryota > Viridiplantae > Streptophyta > Magnoliopsida > Solanales > Solanaceae > Nicotiana > Nicotiana knightiana. The sequence goes on from ML413373.1 coordinate 15,739, forward strand.
AAGTAGACCCCGGATCAAATAGAACCGAAGCATCTCTACTACAAACTAAAATAGTACATGTAATAACAACATCGGATGACTCAGCCTCAGGTCTGGCTGGAAAAGCATAACATCAGGGCTGGGACCCACCACTCTGAACCATGTCCCTAGAAGGGCCTCTAGCTGGCGGTATCTAACGGCCTGACCTCCACCTCTAACAATCTGGCCCCAACCTTTGGCAACCTGACCCCTGCCTCTTGCTGGCTGAGCAGGCGGTGCAGTAACTGGTGCCGGAACCATGGCACGAGAACCCTGATGTTGTGGCTGAACACCCAATAATCTCGGACAGGTCCTATGGATATACCCATAACCACCACACTTGAAACATCCATCCTGATACTGTGGCTGTGAAAACTGAGACTGACCCGGACGAGCCGACTGACCACGGTAATAACTCTGAATAGGAGGTGCACTGATAGGAGTTGGTGGTGCACTATAGGCTGGCTACCTAGAAGGAGGTACATAAGAACCACGACCCCCTGAAGCACTGTGGGATGCCTGAAGCACTGAATGAATGGCCTGGGAGGATGGCCTCTGCCAAAAGTACCCCCGCCTCCAGATGAGGCGCTGCTGAATCCACTGGAATGACGAGGTCTCTTGTCTGATCCCTGACCTCCCTGCCCAAGAACCATCTCAACTCGTCTGGAGACATTGGCCGCATCCTGAAAAGAAATCTCGCTCCCAGTCTCCTTAGCCATCTGCAATCTAATAGGCTGAGCAAGTCCCTCAATAAACCTCCTCACCCTCTCTCTCTCTCTCTCTCTCTCAGTAGGGAGCAGAAGAATATCATGACGGGCTAGATCCACAAAACGGGTCTCATACTGAGTAACATTCATGCTGCCCTGCTGGAGACGTTCGAACTGACGGCGGCGCTCCTCTCTCAAGGTGATAGGCAGAAACTTCGCTAAGAAGAGATACGAGAATTGGTCCCAAGTAGATCAGGACCCAACTGTTCTGGTAAAAAAATAATCCCTCCATCATTTCATGGCGGAATCAGTCATCTGAAAAGCAACAAAGTCGACCCCATTGGTCTCCAATATACCCATGTTCCAAAGAACCTCGTGACAACTGTCAAGATACTCCTGGGGATTCTTTGAATTAGCACCACTAAAATAGATTGGAAAGATCTTGGTAAACCTATCCAATCTCCATATGGCCTCAGAAAACATAGGTGACTTATCATCGGGCTGTGCCGCAACAACCGACTGAACTATTCCGACTGAATGAGCTGCTGGAGTCTGAAACTGGGGAGCCATCTGCTCCGGAGTGTGAGTAGCAAGAGTTTTGGCTCCTCCTCCAGCCTGAGAGACGGCCGTTGCCATGGGGAATGGGCCAGTTTGGGCAACACTCTCCATAAGGCCCACCAATCGGACTAAGGCATCCTGAAGCACTAGGGTGGCAATAAACCCCTCCGGGACCTGAGCTGGTCCGAAAAGAATAGTCTGAGTTGGAACCTCCTCATAAAACTCTACCTAAGGATCCACAACTCGGGCTGCTGCTCGGGCTCTGGGATGAGCCCTACCCCTACCTCGGCCTTCAGCACGGCCTAGGCCTCGACCTCTGCCCCTCGTAGGAGCTGTTGCTGGAGGCTCTGGCTGTTTCTCAGCCAAAGATAAGTACAGACGTCTCCGTACCGATCCTCGAGACTCTACTAAGTTTGCTCATGACTCATGAGACCTATGTAACCTAGTGCTCTGATACCTACTTGTCACGACCCGAAATTCCCACCGTCAGGATTGTAATGGCGCCTAACATTTCGCTTGCTAGGAAAGCCAACGTTAGAACATTTTTCTTCATTTAGATGCTTAAACAATAACATTAATAATGAACTAAAATAACATATATGTTCTAAGTGGAAATGTGGAAATTAAACAACCAATCGTCTATTATAATTCCCTGAATCTGGTGTCACAAGTCAACGAGCTTCTAAAGTAATACACATAAAGGTTTGAAATAAGTATAAAGTTGTCTGAATGAAGTTGTACATCTAAAATAAAAGAGGATGGGGACTCTAAGAGCTGCGAATACTGAACAACCATACCACAAGTATCTTCAAATATCCGATCCGAGCTCACTAATGACCGCCGCTGGGACCGTCTCCAAAATCTGCACAATGTGTAGAGTGCAATAAAAGTACAACCGAACCCATGTACTGGTAAGTGCCGAGCCTAACCTCGACGAGGTAGAGACGAGGCTAAGGCGGGGCACCTATACTAAAACCTGTACGCAGTAGATAAAAAATATGACAAAATAATAGAAATACTGAAAAGAACCAAACAACCAACTGAAACTGACAACCATAGCCTCTAGAGTGAACCAGTGTCGTCCAGAGTTACCAATCCTTACTATATTAAATAATGAAAGAAATATCGGAAAGAAATGCAGTTCAGGGAATAAAAACATATAGTTTTGTTGCGGCGCGCAACCTGATCCCACCAGACAACACAAAATCCTCCCTTTTTCCACCATAACAATAATAATAACAGTAAATAATATATATATGTTGCGGCGCTCAACCTGATCCCACCATATATAATTATTAAGATGATAATTCACCCTTATTTCACCATATCAATCCACCCTTATTTCACCTATTGCGGCGTGAAACCCGATCCCACCGTATAAACATATTCACCCTTATTCCACCATATCAATCCTCCCTTATTCCTCCTGCTGTGGCGTGCAGCCGATCCCACCATATCAGTGTCGTGCCCCCTTTTTCCCCTTTCGCGGGGTCCGGGTTTCGAGATGCTTTGGGACAACTCGTTTCCTTTTGGGAAAGGGGTACGGAAATTGAAGAGACGCCACCTAACAGATTTAAGGTACGTTAGGGAACCTAATGCAAGTAACACATGAAACCAGTTTACATTACCAGAGATTGGGTAAGGGCTTGAAATTACCTTGAGGGGAAGGTGTTAGGCACCCCTCAAGGTCCACAATGGCGGGTCCCGGCCAAACTCATTTTTCGTGAATTAGTCATTAAGAAAGTAAAGCAGTTTAAGCACACATATGGATTACAAAAAAATGGGAATAAATGGGTCCTAGGTTTATTAGTCTCTATGATCACTTCTGTGCAATACCCGGTAAACCTTCCTCAATTAGAGGGGTTACACGTGGCATTAGCGCACATGTCATCGTATCCCTTACTACCAATTACCCCCTAGTGGTTATGTAAGAAATTCTAATTAAACGTACTCTATGCATGCATTACTCGTCCCTTTCTTATGTCCCTGGAGGTGTTTAGAACCTCTAATTAAGACAATTCTAGACTCTCCTAAAGTGCTTAAAAGGAGAAAATCTAAGCGACAATTTTAATCAAGTAGGACTGTCAGGTATAGGAACAATTAAGGGGGCTCGCATTTACCTCCACAAATAAGCAGTCAATTGCACGTCTCAAACAACAGTATTTCAGATACTTTAAGAGTCCTAAAGCAGGAAATTAGGTGAGCATGACAAACAGAATATATGCAGCATCTTGTTAAAGCAAACTGGTTGAGACCTAATCAAGTTGCTTACTGATTTTAGGGGTTGCTGAATCTGGGAAGATCACAAGTAATTAAACAAAGCACAATTTTACCATTTTGCAAGAGTTTGATTATCCTACAGGTTTTCCTAGGCGTGGATCTGAGATGTCCTATAAACGGGATATCTAATTGTCAATCAGGGTCATAATAGACTAATAAACGATTTTAAACAGGCAGTTCATTCATTATGTCCTATAGGCATGTTGTCTAGGTGTTGAACATTACAGAACTGATTTTATATACTCATCTCTATAAACATGTTATCTAGGTGTTGGGATTGCTTTTAAACTCTCTTGTAGACATGGTTGCTACTGATTTTATGCGATATAGGCACGATATTTAGGCGAGTGCAATAAAAGTCCTAAAGCATCGTTTCTAATGCACATGAGAGAATGATCATGGTTTTTAGACAGGGTTAATAGCACCCTAGTGACAGGATTCTTAAGCAGACATGATGTATGCAGAAGTTTTAGAACAAATGGTATGATGCCTATGAACATGTTTTCTAATGCACAAATCATCCTAAGAGCATGATTCCTAATGCAAGAAAATAGTCATAGTAATCCTAATAGCATGATTTCTACCCAATTGCCCCACAAAAATTATATAAAAATCCCTCCCCTGTTTTACTAATATTCCAAATATCTGTTTACAAGAATTATTATTACAAACCATAAATGAATTACATAAATAAGTAATGATATACTATCGGGAGCCTGGATAGGCCCAAAGTGAACTTGGCAAACCATGCCTTCAAACAGTCCAAAGTACCACAACTCATAGTGTCCAATAAAGGGTATCCTGGTGTGTCAAAGTTCCCAAGGGCCTCAGGCACCCCGGGCAATGCTCACACCAAGACCCTTTTAAAGAGAAGTCATTTTTTTTTGCAGTGTGGAAGGGCCAGCCCCTGTGTGCCAGAGTTCGGAGGAATCTCATGGGTTCCTAGGCAGTACACACACTGGAGGGGCAGGATCCTATGTATTCTAAGAGTAGGAGTGGGAGTGCTTGAAAGAGTAAGAATAATTTTAAGAAAACATATCAGAAGTGAAACCAATTTAGAAGTGAAAATAGTTTAGAAGTGAAAATAGTTTGTGAGTGGAAATGCTTTAGAAGTGAAAACATATTAGGATTGAAAACAACTTATAAATATTCTAGAAAAGGTTCAGCAAACAACAACAAGTAGGAAGCAAAGTCACAAGGTTTCACACAAAACTCCATATTGCCCATACTCAACTCATCTCATTAGTCAAACTTAGGTGAGCATCTAGCATGCTGAGAACAAATAATTACAACAAAAGGGAACAGGGGTTGGGAACACAAGAATCCTGAATCAAGAACACATAGAAACAGAGTGTTAGGGAAGCATGCTAGTCAATAGAAGCATAGGGCAGGCATGGGTATAATATTACCAGGACATGCTGAGTTAGAGTCTTAAACAGGGAAAACCTAAGTTCATCAGTCATACATAACTATGGAAGTAAGCATACTGACTCAAGCAATAGACATGAAAACATAGAAGTTTAATGTAAGAGCAGTCATTCTAATCAATTCACAGAGAGGTCAAGGTTTTAACTACACAGAATTGATCATACCAATGGAATTCAATTAGACAGAAAGATAGGATTCTGAGATACCAAAGTAAGCATGTTGGCTTAAGGCAATAGACATGGAAGATTTAACCTTAAACACAGAAGTAAACATGTTGTAATAAACAGGAAAGACTGGAATTTGAACACAGAAGTAAACATGTTGATTATAGTGAAACCTAAACAAGAGTAAACATGCTGATTAAAGCAATAAACCGTAAGAGTGAAACTTAAACAAGAGTAAACATGTAGATTAAGGCAGTAACAGGAAAATATAGAAGCTAAATACATAGTAGTTAACTAGTACATAAGAGACATGTGTTTAACAGAAGTACATCAACAGAGAGCACAACGATTTTAACTTCATAGTATAATGAACGACATTAGGAGTAGAAACATACTAGTTAAGGGAAGCAAAAAAAAAGGTAAAGTAGGCAGGATTCAACAGTCTAGCCTTGGCTTTCAGCCGGCTAGACAAGCAATGAACACAAGTAGCAGAGAGAGAGAGAGAGATGAGAGTGAAGTTTTGTGTGTGTATATGTTCAAACTGTTGTTCGTGTGTGTTGAAGAATCAGTAATGAGAGTATATATAACACTTAGTAAGGTAAATAAATAAGGCAAGAATAATTAAGAATTCATAAGTAGGGTAACCCAAATAAATCAACCAGTTAATTGGGGGATTTAATCAATCAATCATACGGAAGATCTGGGAAAGACCCCTTAGGATATGAGAGTCAATTAGCGGTACAAAATTAAGGCTTAAATAAGGTAGTAAATCAGTCCTATACCATATAGGAGTCAATCGAGCCCCTTAAGACAGATTGATAATCCAAATACGACAAATATTACTAATAAAAGCCACAAATAAGGAAATAGGTAAGAATCCCAGAAAATACTGATTTTAACAGGAAAGAATCATTCGAAACCTAAATAAAATCAGTCAATGTAACTGGTTCACCGAATTAAACATAATAATGGGAAAAACTGGAAGAAATCAATGTCACAAACAAAAACAGTTAGGTTTTAGGCATACCTACGAAAATCAATCAAATATGTAAAGAAATAATTAGATTAAACACTTGAAAGTTAGAAAACCCTTTTGAAGAGATTCAGGATGAACCCTAATTTCAGAAAAAGTAAATGGAATCGAAATAGTTAACTAAAACAGAAGATTTTTTAGGGAAAGTACCAAATAGCACTCGAATTATTTCAGATCTACAAAGATATGAACAGATTCAAGTAGTCGTAGAATTAGGGGTTTTCAAAAACAATAGAGATGAGAGAAACTTGGTCAAAAGCCATAGATTCGAACTAAATATAGGAGGAAATCATTACTCACAAACGAGAATGGCCCTAGACAGGCAAGTAAACAAGTTTCAGGCAAGAACAGGTTGAATCTCCATAATATTTTCTCAAGGATCCATGTAATCGAACAACCAAGAAGCATAAACAGTTGGTAATGGTCGGAGAATACTCAGAATCTCCATAGATAGGAGCTTTTCGCCGGTGACGGAGATTAGGGTTAGGGGTAGGTCGAGAGAGAATTGGAGAGGTTAGGGAAACCAATGATGGCGGAATGAGAGAATCAGGTGGAGGGGGGTTAGGGTTGGTTTAGAGATTAATATGGTAAGGTTTAATGTGGACCGTTGATCTAAAAGATCAATGCCCATGATTTGAGGGGGGTTTGGGTCGGGTAGGTGCGGATTGGGCTGGTATTATTAAGGGGTTTGGGCTGGTATTTAAAGGGTTAAGTCCGAAAAGTTAAAGAAATTAAAAGGGATATTTGTTAAATACCCAATTAATTGATAAAAATAATTAATAGATTATAAAAATGATTTTCATGCATAGAAATATTTTAAAATAATTACTCAATATTTTAAAAATGCAACAAGATATTTTCTGGTAAAGTAATGTAATAATGCATAGATGGGCTATAATTGTAACCCAAAAATATGAATGTGTCCATTTGTGAAATAATTAGGCTTAGTGTTAATATAAATAGCAAAAGCAACTCCTAAAATTGTTATAAAATTATTTGTAGTGCAGTTAATGATTATTTATGTAATAAAATACTGGGATACATTAATTAGAAATCCTCAGAAATGCAGAAATTATGGGAAAATATTATTGATGCTAATGCATGGTTTTGGAAGTATATATGCATTTTGAAAATATTATAGGGAAAAATTGGGTATTAACAGCCGCCCCTCTTTACCCGGGAAGGATGAAAGAGTTGTCGGATAAAGATATGATGGTCAATTTTGACCGAGCGAGATGGTTTGAGAGATTTAAGCCGCACTCTGGTTTCCGAGCTGCCTACATATCTTTGGTTTCACAGGGATCAGGCCGTGTGTAGTTATGAATTCATCGACAGAATATGGCGACGAAGTTACCACAAGTACGGACGCAAGATTTGGGATAAGAGAAATGATTGCGGTCAAGTTTGAGATAGTATGAGGGAATTGGAGCGGGATTGCTCCTGTTGGGGTAATGGTTTCTCATCGGATCACCTGCAAGAAAAAATTTACTACGAGCATATATATGTGCATGAGTTTAAACATGATGCAAATTTCCTTCAGACTATGAAATTCGTCTTTGGACGGTTGAGGATGACGTCCTTAGACCATGATGTCCTGGGCCATGAATTGTTCAGTGAGGGATTCGCAAGCGATGAGATGATGTTCTCGGGCCATGAAAATGGTGCCTCCGAACCATGACGCCTTTGAATAATGATATGCAAATTTGAGAGATCCTCAGGTCATGGCATGACGTCTTCCGAATATGAGGATGGTGCCTTCAGACTATGACGCCCTCAGACAAATTGGATATATTTCAGCCCATGATATGCAAAGACATAATGCTAGAAGCGACAAGACATGGCTTAGTCTTGTATGAATTTGAGGGCAGAGCTTAGCCCGAAAGAAGAGAATAGGTAATGCCAGAGAGACAATGCTTAGTCTCGTGCAAGTTGAAGGCAATTCTTGTCCTTATGAAAATATGGAGGCAAGTCTTAGCCTCATGCAAGATTGAGACAGAGCTTAGTCTCATGCAAATAAAAGGCAGTTCTTAGCCTTATGCAAATATGGAGGCATGACTTAGCCTCATGAAAGATTGAGACAGAGCTTAGTCTCATGCAAATAAAAGGCAGTGCTTAGCCTTATGCAAATATGGAGGCATGGCTTAGCCTCATGCAAGACTGAAGGCAGTGCTTAGCCTTATGCAGAATTGAAGGCATTGCTTAGCCTTATGCAAATATGGAGTCAGGGCTTAGCCTTTTGAAAATATTGAGGCAGGGCTTAGCCTCATGCAAGATTGAGACAGAGCTTATTATCATGCAAAGCGAAGGCATCACTTAGCCTTATACAAATATGGAGGCAGGTCTTAGCCTCATGCAAGATTGGGCCAGAGCTTAGTCTCATGCAAATAAAAGGCAGTGCTTCGCCTTATGCAAATATAGAGGCAGGGCTTAGCCTCATGCAAGATTGAGATAGAGCTTAGTCTCATGCAAATAAAAGGCAGTGCTTATCCTTATGCAAATATGGAGGCAGGGCTTAGCCTCATGCAAGATTGAGACAGAGCTTAGTCTCATGCAAAGAGAAGGCAACGCTTAGCCTTAGCAAGGCTTAGCCTCATGCAAGATTGAGAGAGAGCTTAGTCTCATGCAAATAAAAGGTAGTGCTTAGCCTCATGCAAGATTGAGACAGAGCTTAGTCTCATGAAAATAAAAGGCAGTGCTTAGCCTTATGCAAATATGGAGGCAGGGCTTAGCCTCATGCAAGATTTGGGACAGGGCTTAATCCCATGCAAAGAGAACAAATAGTAGCTGAAAGAAAAGTATTTCTTAGCTGGAAGTGGATTCATTATCGTTGTTGTTATGAAGGTTGTGATTTCGAGGCGTGCATATTCCTTGTTCCTGCATTCAAAGAAAAATCGTGAGTTCTGTAAGGGGGGAGGTCGGTTCGTGCCTCCGTCGGCTTGCTTGACTTGCTTTACTCGGTCTGAAGATCCTGTTCAAATCATTGGGGGTAGCGTTTGCTGAATAGAGTTATTTTAAAAGCAAGCATGTGTAGTTTTCAAAGTCATAGTGAAAAATATGTTTTTTAGAAAGTTGTTTAGATGAACCAGTGACTGTGACACGATCCGAGACATTGCGACTTCTCCTGCCATAGAATTTTAAGGGTCCTCCTCAAAATTCTGCCCCAGTTAAACGGACAAACATTTCTGACTGATGTATATGCTGTGATCGGCTGAACTTGCTTCGGAATTTTGAGGGTCCTCCTCAAAATTCTGTCCCAGTTTCTGATGGTGGGGAAAACAAAAATTTTATTGAATTGTGACCGAACCCACAGGGCTGCCTACGTATCCCCTCTTAAACAGGAATCAGGTCAGCGTAGTTCAATTACATCATATACGGAAAACATAAATAGTTACGCATAATATCGCTTGACTGCATCAGAATTGATTGGTTTTGGACATACTTCTCCGTCCATTTCTGCGAGTATGAGGGTTCCCCCTGTCAATACTCTGTGAACCATGTAAGGACCTTGCCAGTTGGGAGAGAATTTCCTTTTGGCTTCATCCTGATGCGGAAAGATATTCTTCAACACCAGCTGCCCCGGTGTGAACTGTCTCGGCTTGACTCTTTTGTTGAAGGCTTTGGACATCCTGTTCTGATAAAGTTTTCCGTGACATACCGCATTCATCCTTTTTCCGTCTATGAGGGCTCGCTGCTCATAACGGCTCTTTATCCATTCTTCGTCGTTGAGCTCAAATTCTTGTATGATCCTCAAGGAAGGAATCTCTACTTCGGCGAGAATAACAGCTTCAGTACCATACACCAGCAAATAGGGTGTTGCCCCGGTTGATGTGCGGACTATGGTACAATATCCCAGTAAGACGAATGGTAGTTTCTCGTGCCACTGTTTGTGATTCTCCACCATTTTCCTCAGTATCTTCTTGATATTTTTGTTGGCGGCTTCTACGACTCCATTCATTTGAGGTTTGTATGCTGTGGAATGCTTGTGCTTGATTTTGAAAGTCTCGCACATGGCTTTCATCAGATCACTATTGAGATTGGCAGCATTGTCAGTGATGATGGATTCTGGAACTCCGAACCAACAAACAATCCAGTCGCGAACAAATCTGCCATAAACTTCTTAGTCACTGCTTTGTAAGATGCTGTTTCGAACCATTTGGTGAAGTAATCAATCACTACCAAGATGAATCTATTCCCATTTGAGGCGGTGGGCTCGATTAGACCAATGACATCCATTCCCCAAGCGGCGAATGGCCAAGGTGAGTTTGTTGCATTGAGGTCATTCGGCGACACTTTTATCATATCTGCATGCACTTGACATTGGTAGCATTTTTGAACATATCAGATGCAATCTGTCTCCATGGCCATCCAGAAATAGCCGGCCCTAAGTATCTTCTTGGCCAAGACAAAGCCATTCATATGCGGGCCACAAGTTCCGACATGCATCTCTTCTGGAAACTTAGAAGCTTCTTTCACGTCGACACACCTCAATAATCCCAAATCAAGAGTTCTTCTATATAGGGTTCCTCTGTTGTGGAAGAAATTGTTGGACAATCTCCGAAGCGTGCATTTCTGAGTATGGTTTGCATGCTCCATGTATTCTCCTTTTGTCAGATACCTTTTGATGTCGTGGAACCAAGGCTTCCCATCTGTTTCTTCTTCAACATGAGCACAATATGCCGGCTGACTATGGATCCTTACTGGGATAGGATCAATGAAGTTCTTGTCTGGATGCTGTATCATTGATGATAAAGTGGCCAACACATTGGCAAACTCATTCTGAATTCTGGGAACATGTCGAAACTCTATCTTTGTGAACCTTTTCCTCAATTCCTGCACATGGTGCAAATATGGTAATATCTTGGAATTATTGGTTACCCATTCTCCTTATACCTGGTGCACAAGAAAATCTGAATCACCGATCACCAGCAGCTCCTGAATATTCATGTCAACAGCCATGTTGAGTCCTAATATGCAAGCCTCGTATTCCGCCATGTTGTTAGCGCAGGGAAATCTGAGTTTTGCAGATACCAGATAATGTTGAACAGTTTTCGATACCAAAACGACTCCAATTCTGACTCCTTTGAAATTTTCCGGTCTATCAAAGAACATTCTCCAACCGTCATAGGATTCGGCAATGTCTTCTCCCACGAATAGTACCTCTTCATCGGGAAAATACGTTTTCAGGGGTTCGTATTCTCCTTCCACAGGGTTTTCAGCAAGATGATCTTCAAGTGCCTTTCCTTTGAATGCTTTCTGAGTTACATAAACAATGTGGAACTCGCTCAACAAGATTTACCACTTAGCCAGCTTTCCAGTGGGCATAGGTTTTTGAAAGGTATACTTCAAAGGATCCATTCTTGATATGAGGTATGTTGTATAGGAACAGAAGTAATGCCTTAGTTTCTGAGCTATCCAGGTTAAAGCGAAGCAGGTACATTCCAGCAAAGAGTACTGTGCCTCATGGGGGGTAAACTTCTTACTCAGGTAGTAAATGGCCTGTTCTTTTCTCCCTGTCTCGTCGTGCTGCCCCAGAACGCAGCCGAAAGTTTGATCTAGTACTGCAAGTTAGAGTAGCAATGGTATACCTGGCTCTGGCGGGACCAAGACTAGTGGTGTTGATAAGTACTCCTTGATCTTGTCAAAAGCCTTTTGACAATCTTCAGTCCAACTAGTTGCAGCATCCTTCTTCAACATCTTGAAAATTGGCTCACATATAACTGTGGATTGCGCTATGAATCGGCTGATGTAGTTTAGCCTTCCCAGAAAACTCATTACATCCTTCTTACTCTTTGTCAGTGGTAGCTCTTGGATGGATTTGACTTTTTACGGATCCAATTCTATCCCTCGCCGGGTGACGATGAATCCCAATAACTCTCCGGCAGGAACCCCGAATGCACATTTTGTGGGGTTTAACTTCAGGTTGTACTTCCGTAGTCTGTCGAAGAATTTACTCAAGTATGCTATATGATCTTTAGCCTTCTTGGATTTAATGATGACATCGTCCACATACACCTTAATCTCTTTATGTATCATGTCATGAAAGATAGTAGTCATGGCCCTCATGTAGGTGGCCCCAGCGTTCTTTAGGCCGAATGAATCATCTTGTAACAGTACACCACCCAAGGTGTAATGAAAGCGATTTTCTCAGCGTCATTCCCGCCCATCCAAATCTGATGGTAACCGGCGAAACAATCTATAAAGGACTGGAGTTCATGTCTGGCACAATTGTCAATTAAGATATGGATGTTTGGAAGTGGGAAATCATCCTTTGGGCTGGCTTTGTTGAGATCCCGATAATTAACACAGATTCTAACATTCCCATCCTTCTTCGGCACTAGCACAATGTTGGCTAACCAGGTTGGGCATTCCACTAACCTGAGGATCTTGGCCTTAATTTGCTTAATAACTTCCTCTTTGATTTTCAGACTCATATCAGACTTGAATTTCCTGAGTTTCTGCTTCACAGGTGGAAACATTGGGTTTGTGGGAAACTTGTGGGCCACAATAGATGTACTTAATCCGGTCATGTCATCGTACGACCATGTGAATATGTCCCCATACTCTTTCAAGAACTGTGTGTACTCTTCTTTTTCTGACGACGACAAGTGAATGCTGATGCAGGTCTCCTTGACATCTTCGGAATCTCCTAAGTTGATTATTTTAGTCTCGTCCAGGTTGGACTTAGGCTTTTTCTCAAAGTCCTCCACTTCTCTGACAATTTCCTTAGGTATGACATCCTCTTATTCTGAATCACTATCCTTTTGTTGCGTTGCCTCATTACATGTCACAGTTTCCGGTTCATCGAGATAGGAAATAATAATGCTGTATAGATAAAGATATAATAGAGAAGTGGTAATGGTAATAATATTCATTGAAAGTGTCACACAAAAGTGATTTTCAATAATTTAAATAACATTTTGGAACATTGGAAATATTATTTAAAACAAAATGCAAAAAAGAAAATCTTTTTTTCTAGAAAAGCAAAATTTAAACAATGTTGTTCAGCCTTGCTACCCCGGGACTGGTCGGGCCCTCGATGGTTTGACAGTCTAGTTCTTGAGGAATTCCCCTCTCTCCACAGCTTGGATGGTAAGGCCTTCCTACTCCTCTTCCTCAACTATCACATTGCAATCCATATCTTCGTCCTTTCGGATCATTTGGAGGAGGAGGAGGTGAAGGGCCTCTGGATTTGGTATGATAAGATGATGATTCCAGTATGCGCAAACCAACCTTGGGGATGGGAATAATCAAAAGAAAGAGAAACAAAAGGTAGCCAAGTCAGTAAGAGTTCTGAACAGAGTATTTGTAATATCTAAACACATAGTGCGGGAATGTAAATTCGCGTCCTAATTTGGGAGCCTCGTTGTACCCGAGGTACTCCTAACGACAAGTTGATTTGGAGAACTTAAATGCCAATAATTGCCTCATTTCATTAATGTAAAATAGACTAATCCAAAACGATACTAAGATAAGATAAGTCACTACTGGCACTTGGCCTTATTACATTTGGAGAATCAAATAAATCTAATCTACTTGGTCCCAGAAGGACCTTCCCCATGTTTGATCTTTCTGACTCCATCCATCAGGTCCTCCAGTTTGCGCATGCCCAACAATAGGTATACTCTTGCTAGATGTCCTCCCTCGCCTCCTGCAGGATTCTAGCAGTCGGTGATTCTTTTCGTTGTCTTTTCTCCCAGCTCCATCAAGAAGCAAATAATGAACACGAAAACTCCGCGGTGAATATGACCCAAGAAAGTGATGGAAAAATCATCATGGAAAATATGGTAGGACTTGCTATGACCGTATCTCTCATACAAGTAGTCAAATGGTATATAAGATTTCTTTAAGCACTCCAAACCGACGTTCTTTTTCAGACCCATCATTTTTAGAAATCCCCTACCAATGCGATTTTTCGGTACCAACAGCCCAAGGCTATTCCAAGGTAGCCCAGCAAATCCCCCGATTTCTTCTACGAGCGGGGTCATTTCTATATCCCCGAAGCGAAACACTGATCTTTCACGATCCCAGAACATGGTTGCAGCTTCTATCAACATGTTATTTGGTTGGATGTATAACAGAGAAGGCAAATTTCCCAGGTTCTTATTCACATGCTTTTTGTCACTTGAGGAAAGATCTTCCCACCAATCTAGTAGCAGTGGTGGTATACTACGTACCATGCCGAACCTGGTGAACTCGTGCCTCATTTTCTGCAAAACAAATAAGGTTAGAACCTTCCCCCCTCCAGATTCGACTATTTATATATCCATGATTAGAATATTGGCATTTAGTTCTCCAAAATTAATTCACAAAACGTGGTTGCATATGTTGAGATTATGGAAACCCCGGTGGACTTTTGGATAAGGTTTGTCTTAAAGGGTTATTATGTGGACAACATATTAACCCGACTAGGTTTGACCATGATGCATGTACAGTTATAATCAGAGTAAGGTTGCTATGGGGATCTAGACTAGTACCCTCAAGCAGATAACTTGAGGGGGAAAGGCACGGAACAGTCGATTGCACCGCTGATCGACTAGTTTTACCGCAAATAAGCCTTTCCGAATCTAAAGGGTGATATATAGGAAGAGCGCAACCACTCATCAAGCGTTGCTATATGATTGATTATGCACGAGTGGAATATGATGTTGAGCATGATTTATGCAGCAATAAATAGCATGTTGTCACGTATTTGCACGTTAGGAAAATAATAAATGCGACATTTAATAATTGAAAGACGTTTAAGAAAGGAAAACAAAGAAATAAGTCAGTTTCTGCAGTAAAGGAAATCATAAATGCTCAAAACGGTCAATTAAATTCACATAAGGGGAAAGGGAAAGGGTGCGCATGTATTAACATAAAAGAAGCATACTTAAGACTAACTTACAAAATCAATTGTTATGGTAAAAGCCTTAAGTCCCTAGCAGAGTCGCCATGCTGTCGTGCCCCCTTTTCCCCTTTTGCAGGGTCCAGGTTTCGATATGCTTTGGGACAACTCGTTTCCTTTTGGGAAAGGGGTATGTAAATTGAAGAGTCGCCACCTAACGGATTTAAGGTGCGTTAGGGCACCTAATGCAAGTAACTCATGAAACCGGTTTACATTACCAGAGATTGGGTAAGAGCTTAAAATTACCTTGAAGGGAAGGTGTTAGGCACCCCTCGAGGTCCACAACGGTGGGTCTCGGCCAAACTCATTTTTGGTGAATTAGTCATTAAGCAAGTAAAGCAGTTTAAGCACACATATGAATTACAAAAAAATGGGAATAAATGGATCCTAGGTTTATTAGCCTATATGATCACTTCTGTGCAATACTCGGTAAACCTTCCTCAATTAGAGGGGTTACACATGGCATTAGCGCACAAGTCATCATATCCCTTACTACCTAATTACCCTCCCCTTAGTGGTTATGTAAGCGATTCTAATTAAACGTACTCTATGCGTGCATTACCCGCCACTTTCTTATGGCCCTAGAGGTGTTTAGAACCTCTAATTAAGGCAGTACTCGACTCTCCTAAAGTGCTTAAAAGGAGAAAATCTAAGCGACAATTTAAAACAAGTAGGACTGTCAGGTAAAGAAACAATTAAGGGGGCTCGCATTTAGCTCCACAAAAAGCAGTCAATTGCACGTCTTAAACAACAGTGTTCAGATACTTTAAGAGTCCTAAAGCAGGATATTTAGGTGAGCATGACAAACAGAATATATGCAGCATCTTGTTAAAGCAAACCAATTGAGACCTAATCAATTTGCTTACTGATTTTAGGGGTTCCTGAATCTGGGAAGTTCACAAGTAATTAAATAAAGCACAATTTTACCATTTTGCAAGAGTTTGATTATCCTACAGGCTTGCCTAGGCGTGGATCTGAGATGTCCTATAAACGGGATATCTAATTGTCAATCAGGGTCATAATAAACAAATAAATGATTTTAAACAGGCAGTTCGTTCATTATGTCCTATAGGCATGGTGTCTAGGTGCTGAACATTACAGAACTAATTTTATATACTCATCTCTATAAACATGTTATCTAGGTGTTGAGACTGCTTTTAAACTTACTCTTATAGACATGGTTGCTACTGATTTTATGCGATATAGGCACGATATTTAGGCGAGTGCAATAAAAG
>ML413374.1:2016-12535 GCA_005239525.1 Nicotiana knightiana
GTGTTTGGCTCTGTCGCCCGGCTATCGCCCGGGTGTCTCCTTTCGCGTATTTTTCGACGTATTTGCATCCTTTTAGCTCCGTTTCCATCTCCACTTCACCTACACATGAAATAAACTCCATTAAGCACATAACAAGTGCATTTTTATCATTAATGCGCATAAAATGTAAGGTATATCACATGTTAAACTATGCAATTTAGTCTCGCATCATACGCGTGACATGATTCTTGACACGTCAAACTAAATGAGTATACGTACGCGTGACTCGTATTAAGGTAATTATTTAGACAATCGAATAATAAGAAACGTTAAAAAATACAAATATACATAGGTCCCAAAAGTGAGTAATTAAACAATTTAGGCCAAGTTTAATCATTAAGCGACCGTGCTAGAACTACGGAATTTGGGAATGCCTAACACCTTCTCCTGGGTTAACAGAATTCCTTACCCGAATTTCTGGTTTGCAGACAATTTAAACAGAGTCAAATTTCCTCAATTTGGGATTTAAACTGGTGACTTGGAACACCATATAATTATCCCAAGTGGCGACTCTAAATAAATAAATAATTCCATTTTTTATTATGTCACTTAAAGTGGAAAAACTCTCTTATTACCCTTACCGGTGAAAAGGGAGATGTGACACTACACATTAGGAATCCTACATGATTACCATTAGCCTATTAGTATAATTACTTCCAGGCTGTCTAATTCATATAAAATTGAACAAGTAAATATCTTTAGTCATGTGATCCTGTTACTTTCAGGATATATATACTTTTTAAAAATTCCTATTACTAATTTAATTTGAAAATGTATTATAATATCCTATTACTAATTTAATTTGAGAATGTATTAAATTGTCCAAATTCATTTAGAAAAAGGAGAGTCTGTATTATTATAAAAACATAAATACAATATTAATATACCAAAATAGCCCTAAATTATTAAACGGAAGAACTCATAAGACGAGGATTTAAATGCAATAATAAATTTTTTTTTGACTACAATAACTTCTATGCTAATTTTTAATATTTAAAATTTTAAAATTAATAAAATTTTGTCCATTAAATTCATATCAAAATATGTAAGAAGGTTTAAGAAAATCGATTTCATAAGAATTCTTCGTATTGGCAATACATTACCACTCAATAATGTCCAATCCAAAGAAAAAATAAAAGTATTAAAGGGAATGCATAAAGAGTTAAAATTTAAATAAAAGACCAATATAGTTTTCAAGGCTATATTATGAGTATGCTTAATATTATAAGGTTATTTTTGTAAACCGACTTTGTATTCATATTTTTATAATAATATAAATTTTTATATTATATTTGAACTATTTTCCTACTTAAATTTTTTCATGTAATATTGAAATTATACTCAACTATTAAACAACAACTAAGAAAATATTTAAGAATATAAATATGAGAGAAAGAGAAAAAAATAGTTGGTAAGAGTCAATACCACTAATGGATTCTACAAACAGAAAGATCTAAAAGTGAAATGTCATATCAATCTTTTACTCTTGAAAATAAACTTTATGGTGGATAAATTATAATTAAGATTAAATATTTAAAACAAGAGATTGAACTAATATTAAGATTTAAATCAACATAGAATAAATTATTTTTATATTAAAACTAAATAATTAAATCGTTTAATTAATTATTTCACAAGAGAATCCAACTTAATTATTTTTAACATTCATCATATGAGTAAAATTCTTATGCAATATTAAAAAAATATAATCTTAGGGTACATAAATTTATTCCATAAAAAGAGCGTTAGAACACAAAGTAGTGTAACGATCTGACTGATCGTTTAGAGCTCTAGCGTGTTGTCTAACGGTGTGAGGCCCTGAGTAGCTTCACTCATGTATTATGACTTGCAGGCGTGGTCAGAATTGAATTTCGGGAAGTTCGGAGTTGATTTGGAAAGAAAATTCTCATTTCGGAAGCTTTAAGTTGGAAGAATTGACTAAAATGTAATTTTTGAGTAAACGACCTCGAAATTGGGAGTTGAAGGTTCCAACAGGTTCGTATGATGATTTCAGAGTTGGGTGTATATCCGGATCGGGTTTCGGATGACCCGAGAGCGTTTCGGCACCTATGGTGGAAGTTGGCATTTTGGAAAAATTTCATAAATTTGGGTTGAGGTGTATTTCAATGTTATCGATGTCCGTTTGGGGTTCGAGTCTGGGAATAACTCTGTATGGTGAGTTTGGTATTGGGAGCGTGTCCGGAAGTGGATTTGGAGGTCCGTAGGTCATTTCAGGGTCATTTGACGAAAGTTAGAAATTTGAAGGTTTTTGAGAAGTTTGACCGGGAGTGGACTTTTTGATATCGGGTTCGGATTCCGATTCCGAAAATTCAAATAGGTCTGCAATGTCGAGCGTGACTTCTGTGCAAAATTTGAGGTCAATCGGACGTGATTTGATAGGTTTTGGCATCAAATGTAGATGTTTGAAGTTCTAAAGTTCATTAAGCTTGAATTGGGGTGCAATTCATTATTTTAATGTTGTTTGATGTGATTTAAGGCCTCGAGCAGGTCCGTGTTATGTTATGGGACTGGGTTGTGTGATTGGACGGCGTCTTGAGGCCCCCGGGTGTTTTTCGGGATGGTTTCAGACAAAATTCCCCTTGTTTATGATTGCTGGTTTCTGGTGTTTGGATTGTTCATCGCGATCACGTAGATAGGCACACGATCGCATAGTACTGACTGGGTGCTGGCGAAGTTGTTCTTCACGATCGCAGGGGTAAGTACGTGATCGCGGAAGGCATTGGTCCGAGGCATGAAGGTTTGGACTTCGCGTTCGCAGAGCTAGGCTCGCGTTCGCGTAGGGTGATAAGGCTGAGGTTCGCAATCGCATCGCCTTTGTCCCATTCGCGTATAAGAGAAGTTGGGGCAGCTGAATTCAGTCTTCGCGATCACGAAAAAGGTTGCCTGGGCAGTGAGGTTTTAAAATCGGAATTTGGCCATTTTTCTCCATTTCTCATTTGGTTGGGTGATTTTTGGAGCTCTTGGAAGGGAGATTTTCGTCATCTATGTCAAGGTAAGTGATTCCCACCTATTGCAGTTAAATACTTGGATTATATATGGATTATACATGAAGATTTGCAGAAATTTGGGATTTTTAAGGAAAACCAAGAAATTTATATATTTGAATTTTGACCACGAATTTGAGCAGGGAATTGAGAACAAATCATATATTTGAGTTCATGATGTTATGGGTAGTGTTTATCTTCGAAAATTTTCAGAATCGGGGCACATGGCCCCCGGGGTGAATTTTAGGAATTCTTCAAATTAGGTTGAAAATTCAAACTTTAATAGTTAGGATGTGAACTCTTGAGTATCAATTGACTATTTTATATAACATTTGATTAGCTCCGGATTGATTGGCACCTAGTTGAGGATTGAAAGCACAATTTTGGACTGGAAAATTTGCTTTGAGACAATGTAAGTCTCATGTCTAACTCTGTGAGGGGGAAATTACCCTAGGTTGTGTGTATTGATGTATGCTACTTGTTGTGGGGGATACTATGCGCGAGGTGACGAGAGCCCATACGTGGCTACATTTATGATATTGTCCGGGTAGACTTAGATTCATATCATGCTATAGCTGTACTATTTGAGTAGTCCCTCGCCTATTAAATTCCTCTGTTTTACATTTCTACTTGAGACTAGCTTTTTATTGTAGAGACTTCATGTGTCCTTGATTAGTCACCAGATAATTTTCCTTCTCTTACGTCATGTCTCTGTTATATACATGTTTCATTGAAAGATTTTTATTAAAGAAATTACAATTCACACGTTTATTCGTGAGTGGGTTTAAGGACCCGCCAAAGCATCTTATTCTAATAGGATCGGTTCGTTCACCTCAGCAGGATTTTGTATTCAACTCTTATGGGATCGGGCCGTTCGCCTCGGCAGGATTTATGTACCACACTCTCATGGGAGCGGTCCGTTTGCCTCGGCAGGTGTAGCGATCCGGCCGGTCATTTCGAGGGTTATAGCCCCGTTTCCCCCTTTTATAATTATTTTATTCTTTACAAGTGTATTATATCGTTTCGGGTTGGTTGGTTCGGGTCCGGAGTGGTTTCGGAGAGGAATTGAGACACTTAGTCTCTTTAATAGAAGCTTAAGTTGGAAAAGTCAACCGGATATTGACTTGTGTGAAAATGACCTCGAAAATTAATTTTCATGGCTCCGTTAGCTTCGTTAGGTAATTTTGGACATTAGGAGGGCGTCCGGAATGTGATTTGGAAGTCTATCGTAGAATTAGGCTTGAATTGGTGAAAGTAGGAAATTTGGCGATTTCAGTTGGCAGTGGAGAATTTGATATCAGAGTCGAAATGGATTTTCGGAAGTTGGAGTAGGTTTGTGGTGTCATCTTTGATGTGTGCGTAAAATTTGAGGTCATTCGGACGTGGTTGTAACGACCCGAACGGTCGTTTTGAGCTCTATCACGTCATTCAACGATTTGAAGTCGTGAGCAGCTCCATTTTAGGTATTATTACTTGTAGGTGTGGTCGAAATTGAATTTTGGAAAGTTTAGAGTTGATTTGGAAAGAAAATTCTCATTTCAGAAGCCTTAAGTTGGAAGAATCAACTAAGATTGGAATTTTGAGGAAACGACCTCCGAATCAGGATTTGAAGGTTTCAGCAGGTTCGTATGATGATTTCGGACTTGGGCGTATGTCCGAAATTACCTAACNAGGAATTTCCTAAGTTTGGCTTGAAGCGCATTTCAGTGATATTGATGTCCGTTTGGGATTCCGAGTCTGGGAATAGCTTCGTATGGTGATTCTGGAGTTAGGAGCATGATCGGAAGTGAATTCGGATGTCCGGAGGTCATTTTAAAGTCATTTGGCTTAAGATAGAAATTTGAAGGTTTTTCAGAAATCCGACCGGAAGTGGAAATTTTGATATCGAGGTCGGAATGCGATTCTGGAAGTTGGAGCAGGTGCGTAATGTCAAATATGACTTGTGTGCAAAATTTGGGGTCAATCAGATGTGATTTGATTGGTTTCGGCATCGGATGTAGAAGTTGGAGATTTTTAAGTTCATAAAGTTTGGATTTGGGTGCCATTCGTGGTTTTGATGTTGTTTGATGTGATTTGAGGCCTCGAGCAAGTCTGCATTATGTTTTGGAACATGTTGGTATAATTGGACGGGGTCCCGAGGGCCTCGAGTGGATTTCGGGTGGTTAACGGATCAATATTTGAAGTTAGAAGATGAGCTGGAATTGTTGTCATCTGGTGCGACCGCACCTGTGAGGATTTGGCCGCAGGTGCGAAGAAGTGGTGGTCTGGCTGGGAGCGCAGGTGCGATGGTGTTTCCGCACCTGCAAAGTCGCAGATGCGGGCTGTGGGGCGCAGGTGTGAAGTTGGCTTGAGCTGAGGAAAGTCGCAGGTGCGAAGTTGGCTTGAGCTGAGGAAAGCCGCAGGTGCGGAGGTTTGGTCGCACCTGCGGAATCGCAAGTGCGAGAGTTGGATCGCAGGTGCGAAAAATGCCCTGGGCAGAATGTTTTAAAACCGAGATTTTTTGGGCATTTCTTCATTTTTCTCTTGGTGTGGACGATCTTGGAGGGGCTTCAAGAGAGGGTTTTCGTCAGGAATCACAAGGTAAGTAACTCCTTCATGTTTTTAAGTTAAATACAAGGTCATTGCATGGAATTATACATGAAAATTGTGGAAAATTTTGGAAAATATTGAAGAAAACCTAGAAATGGTAATTTGGATTTTTAGCCACGAATTTGAGCATGGAAATTAGAGTAAATTGTATAATTGAACTAGTAAAGCTATGGGTAGAATTTATGTTCGAGAAATTTCAGATTTCGGGCACGTGGGCCAGAGGGCATTTTGGTCAATTCATCGAGCGGGGTTGGGAAATTATATAATTTGGAAATTTTTGCAAATATTAGAGTATATTTTCATCAGTTTGCCATTATTTGGATAGTTTTGGGGCGTTGTGCGTCCGTTGGAGTCGTCGGAAGGGCTTGGAAGCCGGTTATGGAATTTCGGAGCGAGGTAAGTCTCCTTTCTAACTTTGTGAGGGGGAATTGTCCCCCTAGGTGAATTAATTAAGTATGTGCTATTATCTTCGGGAGCTACGTACGCACGAGGTGACGGGAGTCCGTGCGTAGCTACTATTATGCCATGTCCGGGTAGCCTAGGACCCACTAGCATGCCTTACGTGTTGTACCTGTGATCCTGCCGATACTATTAAATTGCTAATATAATCGAAATCGTAATTGAATATCTAAAAGAAGACTAGAGTTCATTTTCTTAATCATCTAGAAAGAGAATTTATTCCTCTGTGGATAATTGTATACCTGGTAGGGTTATATTATGGAATATCATTAAACTTGACAAATGAGTTTCGAAACAAAGATTTAAAAGCTATATTTCATGTTCCTTTAAGAAGAATTTTACTACCTTCCTGAGAAAAACTGATTTCTTGATAAAAATGTGGACTTATTGTGTGAACATGTGTAACTTTTGGTGCTTGAGTCACATGTATGATTCGCGAGCAGGATGACCCTGTATCTGTGTGTATTCATATGAGCACCTGAGTCGCAGGTATGATTCGCGAGCAGGCTAGCCTTATTATTTTATGTATAACCGCGTCGCATGATCGATTCGCGAGGGCGGCAGATAGATGCATCTATGGTTCGAGTCGTTCGACCCTCGGCAGTGCACAGTTTATCATTGTTGGTCCGCGCCGTTCGACCCTCGGCATTGCTTGCACATTATATTTACTGCATATTTGCTGTGATTTTTCCTGATTACTGTCCTGGAATTTTAATTTGTTGATTGAAATGACAGATATTTAAAGTTATTAAAGATTTTTGGAAGAAGTTGTTCCTTCCGGTTGATTATTTGTTATTTGATCAAATCACCCATGTTGATTAATTGTTACTAATATGACAAAAATTTAAAGTGTTAAATATGGAAAGGGTTGGTATTATTTATTCCTGGACTTACTAAATTGCCTATGATAATAATGCTTAGTGTCACACTTGAATACACTATATTGACATTTAGCAAGTGTCTAATTTGACCTCTCGTCACTACCTCTCTGAGGTTAGGCGGGCGATTTACTGAGTACACGTTATTTTCGTACTCATGCTACACTTACTGTGCATTTTATTTCACAGGTACTTTCATAGCAATGTGGAGGATTTGGAGATTTAGGCGAGCTGCATCATCCGGAGGCGATCCGCAGCTGACAGAGTCTCTCTCATACTGTATTACATTATTTTATTTCCTTTTCCACTTGTATTTCGGATAAGCTTTGTAGAAATTGTAAGATTCTTAGAAATTGCTCATGTACTTGTGACACCGAGTTCTGGGATGTGTTGGGATATATTTGCTAAAATGGAATATTCAAACCATTGTTTTACTTAACGGATTTTTATTCAGTTAATACGTAATAAAGTGAAAGGAAATGATTTTTCATAAATGTTAAAATAAGAAATTATTTCAATTAATTAATGATTGTCTTGCCTGACAATGATGTCCGGCGCCATCACGACCTTAGGGATTTTGGGTTGTGACAACATGGTATCATAGCTCTAGGTTCCCTTAGGTCTCACGAGTCATGAGCAAGTCTAGTAGAGTCTTGCGGATCGGTACGAAGACGTCTGTACTTATCTTCGAGAGGCTATAGGGTTGTTAGGAGTACCTCCCTTCTTGATTCCTCATCGTGCGATTTGATTCCTTTGAGGCTTATGCCTATGTTTATTCCTACTCAATCTTATGCGTCGCGAGCGCTTGCTATGAATCAAGAAATTTGAGGAATTGAAATAGTGCTACGGATGTAATTCGAGATGTTTCCATGTGTAATTGGTTGGGGCTGTTGTTATGGCCCTTCAAAAGAATAATATGTTGTTTCAGCTCAGTAGTTGTGTTTCTGAGAGCCTTAAGGCTATGCTCAGGTAGTGATGATGCATGCAATTGGTTATCGCACGATGTCGATATGATGATAGAATGCTTGCCCGTATGTTGGGGTGATGAATGGTTTGAAGGAAGGTCTTCTCAGAGTGCGATTTCGAGATTTTGGTATTTTAGTTCCGGCAGAGGAAAGGCATTTGGATTATGAATGGTCTGGTTGGGGTTGATAAAGTAGTAAGACTTGTTGTCTTCAAGTGAGGTGGGATATGCACCTGTGACGTGAAGTCATCGTAATTGATCGAATGGAATGTGTTAAGTTTGTCGGTGCTATGGTTTCTTCAGTTGCATGGGGTCAGCGTATTGAGAAGGAGTATTGAAGAATGCGGTTGGCAGAGACCGTGAGGTGCGGTGGTTCAGTACCGGATAAGTATTGATAATGAAGGCAGCTAGAGAAAGATGATCTTCGGAGAGCTTGAAGTCATGGTGATCTGCTGGTTTGAGAGATATAGGGAATGATCCTGAAGTGAGGCTAGGCGGTGGTTCCATTTCTAGGAGGCCAGGTGTAAGAAGCGGAAGTCGAGCAGTCGCAAAGTGGGGGAGCGGCAGCATAGCTTAGAAATTGAAGATATTGTCGCGCATTTAATGGATGTCCATGAGGAGCGGACGGACTAGTAAAGTTGGTAAATGAAGCAGGCGTAGGATGGGGTATTGAAGTCACAGAGAGCGTGCATTTCAGCGTCTTTGGAAGGTGTCCACGGGTGATTTCCACAGGTGGGTTATCTCCTGCGAATAGGATAGCGGTGGCATGGTTGACAGGTCTCTGTGAGGGGTTCTAATGGCTATTTGATAGGAGGCAGAATGTGTGAATGATGCTAGAGAGTTTGAGTATTTAGGGAGTGCTAGCAAGATAATTTGGAAGAATTGGACGGATTGGTTGAGCAAGATCGTGTTATCAAAGGAGAAAGGATCTCGGCAGGGTCTAGAGTGGTGCAAGGAGTATATTTGGGCTAAGTGGGGGATCCCACCATCGACAATTGGGTTGCAGGATTGTATTATCATATGGTTGCGGATTGTCGGCGTGTTGGCAAGTTATTTCAGCTAAGGGAAAGGAGTAAAATGGTGATTGTGCGTGGAATTTGATGAATGTGTGCAAAAATTGGCCCTGTCGGGCCAGGGTTAGGCTTTGGAAGATTCAGAATTTTGCTTAAGGCATAGTGAGTTTGTCAGGGTAGTGACTCAGTCACGTGCTTCAAGGAAAATGGTGTTCATGTGCTAGAAGAGCCTTAGAGTTGATTGTATTCGGGGCCAGTCAGAGTGGGTGACTCTCAATAGCAGTCCTAGTGAGTTCAAAGGTTAAGAACGCGATGTTTAAGGGGTTCAGGCAGTAGTATGATCGAGAATCGAGCTTTTGCAGAGTAATTTCTGAGAAAAAGGAAGATGGTTGGAATGTTCTATGATATATTTCAGCGTGCAGGATAGTATTGGAGGAGTGAGAGAAATAAACTCCGGGTGTAGAAAGATTATCAGAAGGGTATGAGACGGGTTGCGGGTTTAGGCAGCATAGTCTCGTGAATCAAGGTCACTCAGGATGAGTGAGGATTGGGTTTGCTATGAGTTGAAGGAAGTTGCTATTATTCCTGAGGCAATTGAAGATGATTAAAAGAAGATAGATTGATTAGCCATCGTTGAAATGGCACATTTACGGCAGTGATCAGTTCCTTCGATGTGATTAAGTTATGAATGCGGTTTGTGCCGGTCTGTGCGGGACTTGTCGGCCGTCGTAATGGATTTCATGTGGGAGCATTTAAGTGTTATGGCCTGTCAGGTGTAGGCAGATCACGAAAGGGTTATGGTGGTATAGACTGCTACTTAAGGATTTGCATGTTGGGTGATTGTGAGAATTTACTGGTGGGTTGAGATGGTACTCTTGAATTGAGTTAAGTAAAAGGTTTCTATATGATGTAGTGTTCACCCTATTGGTAGTTCAGAAGTTATGATTGAATTCTTGCATTGCCTCATATTGGCATGTTAGGTGCGGTAAGCAGTATGTAACTGGGAGTGAGAATCGAGATTGCGATTCGGTGTTGACAAGGACGTCATGAGCTCAGATGAGCAAGAAAAGGGGATTTGGAAGTTCAGCGTAAGTTGGTGTTATCTTCAGCGTCACCTAAGATTGATATTCGGTGAAAGTGGCTTTGTATCCTGGTCATGGGTTCTTGATTTGCTTTGCAACATTAGTGTGTATGGTGGTATAGATGTGCAGACTTGTTTCCTTACGTGGAAGGTTGTGGAAGCATGACCGCGGGAATATTGTATAAGTGTGACATATAGTCACCTGATTGGTTGAAGATTTAGACCAAGTATAAGGAAGTGCAACATTGCCTATTTGAGGATTTATGCCTGGAGGGCGTTCGGTTCAGTTGATTGTGGATTATGGGGTGTTTATCCCGGTGATGATGGATGTTCTCGTGTATTATGAGAGAAAGTGGGTTAATATGGACCCAGGTAAAGCTATTAGCTTAATTTTGTGCGAGCAGGGTAGACTCGATGTTTCTGGGTGGATTTAAATATGATTATGGGCTCCGTATGAGCCAGACTTGTTCATTTCAGTAGAGCGCTTTTTC
>ML413374.1:12803-39457 GCA_005239525.1 Nicotiana knightiana
AAGGGTTATGGTGGTATAGACTACTACTTAAGGATTTGCATGTTGGGTGATTGTGGGAATTCACTCGTGTGTTGAGATGGTACTCTTGAATTGAGTTAAGTAAAAGGTTTCTATATGATGTAGTGTTCACCCTATTGGTAGTTCAGAAGTTATGATTGAATTCTTGCATTGCCTCATATTGGCATGTTAGGTGCGGTAAGCAGTATGTAACTGGGAGTGAGAATCGAGATTGCGATTCGGTGTTGACAAGGACGTCATGAGCTCAGATGAGCAAGAAAAGGGGATTTGGAAGTTCAGCGTAAGTTGGTGTTATCTTCAGCGTCACCTAAGATTGATATTCGGTGAAAGTGGCTTTGTATCCTGGTCATGGGTTCTTGATTTGCTTTGCAACATTAGTGTGTATGGTGGTATAGATGTGCAGACTTGTTTCCTTACGTGGAAGGTTGTGGAAGCATGACCGCGGGAATATTGTATAAGTGTGACATATAGTCACCTGATTGGTTGAAGATTTAGACCAAGTATAAGGAAGTGCAACATTGCCTATTTGAGGATTTATGCCTGGAGGGCGTTCGGTTCAGTTGATTGTGGATTATGGGGTGTTTATCCCGGTGATGATGGATGTTCTCGTGTATTATGAGAGAAAGTGGGTTAATATGGACCCAGGTAAAGCTATTAGCTTAATTTTGTGCGAGCAGGGTAGACTCGATGTTTCTGGGTGGATTTAAATATGATTATGGGCTCCGTATGAGCCAGACTTGTTCATTTCAGTAGAGCGCTTTTTCATGGAAAGGTATTAGAACAACAGATGTTGTTTCGTCTTCATCAAATTCATGTGATATTGTGATTGTGCCGTGTGAGTTGTGAAACAGCTTGATAATTTCCTATATGTGGAAGTCCCGCGTAGTGGGGATGTTATGTGAGCAGGATAGCTCTTGAGATCCAGAGTGTGTATATATATATATATCGCACCTCAGTTGTGCTTGAGTTTTGTAGCCTACGGCTTTATCAGTCTCCCCAGGATGGTATTATGCACTTAGCGTGCTTATGATCGATATTCAGTAATTTGTAATAGTGAGCAAATTAGCTCCGTATATATATCTTCTTATGTAAATTTTATGTGTGGATCGGGTGGCACGTCGCCACGCGTATGTTATTCGGATCGGGTTTCAAGTGCAACAGTGTGATGATGATTAAGGTTCCTATATTTATTCTTTCTTATGTTCTACTTCCTATTTTCTGAGAAAAGTTCATATTAGTTGCATGAGTTGAATAGTCCCTTCCTGAGTCATTTCTTATTATCATGCTCGAATTATGGCCTATTGGCGTGATGTGGTATCATGTGAGGTTGTTAGTCATGTTTGGGGTGGTCGGTTGTCTGAGCAGTTCATACTGGGTGAGGCGAGATTATCAGATCAGGGATCAGTGCGATAAGGTTATGTGAAGTGTATATTAAAGAACAAATACCATTATTCAGGTTCATAATGAGGTGATGATTCTAGTCAAGATGAGATATTCAATGATTTGTTAACTCTGCAGTTGGGTATGAATTTCTACACATCTCCTCCGTTGTGGTGGTATCGTCAGCATTATAGCTGGATGTATATATATATATCATTAGGTGCCTTGGGAGCATCAGATTCGTGGAGTTTTGGCTATTAAGGTTCAGGGAGTGTCATTGTGGTTAGATGATGAATCTTGCGGTGCATGGTGCTAATTCAGCAAAGGTATGCAGTCATGTGCTGGTATGTCGTGTGGTAGTTGATACGGTGTTTATATATTAGAACTAGGCCTTGCAGAGAATCTCAAGTATTGGAACTAGGTTCTGAGCTTATTATATAGAAGACATATTCAGATTTGATCAAGTTAATGTACTCAGCTGGATTGTGGTAGCACGGTCAGGTGCACGAGGTGTTAAACGGTGATTTCAGATAACTCCAGAGCAGTTCTTAGCACGTTCGAGGACGAACGTCTGTTTAAGTGGGGGAGAATGTAATGACCCGACCAGTCGTTTTGAGCCCTAGCGCGTCGTTCAGCAGTTTGAAGTCATGAGAAGCTCCATTTCAGGTATTATGACTTGTAAGTGTGGTCGGAATTGAATTTCGAAAAGTTTAGAGTTGATTTGAAAAGAACATTCTCCTTTCAGAAGCCTTAAGTTGGAAGAATCAACTAAGATTGGAATTTTGAGGAAACGACCTCCGAATCACGATTTGAAGGTTCCATCAGGTTCGTATGATGATTTTGGACTTGGGCGTATGTCCAGATCAATTTTTTGATAACCCGGGAGCATTTCGGCATATATTGTGGAAGTCAGCATTTTTGAAGGAATTTCCTAAGTTTGGCTTGAAGCGCATTTCAGTGATATTGATATCCGTTTGGGATTCTGAGTCTGAGAATAGCTTCGTATGGTGATTCTGGAGTTGGGATTGCGATCGGAAGTGAATTCGGATGTCCGGAGGTCATTTTGAAGTCATTTGGCTAAAGATAGAAATTTGAAGGTTTTTGAGAAATTCGACCAGAAGTGGAAATTTAGATATCGAGGTCGGAATGTGATTCTGAAAGTTGGTGCAGGTGCGTAATGTCAAATATGACTTGTGTGCAAAATTTGGGGTCAATCAGACGTAATTTGATAGGTTTCGGCATCGGATGTAGAAGTTGGAAATTTCTAAGTTCATAAAGTTGGGATTTGGGTGCGATTCGTGGATTCGATGTTGTTTGATATGATTCAAGGCCTCGAGCAAGTCCGCATTATGTTTTGGAATAGGTTGGTATAATTGAACGGGGTCGCGAAAGACTCGGGTGGATTCCGGGTAGTTAACGGATCAATATTTGAAGTTAGAAGAGGAGCTGGAATTGTTGTCATCTGGTGTGACCGCACCTACAAGGATTTGGCCACAAGTGTGGCTATGGGGTTGCAGGTGCGAAGAAGTGGTGGTGTGGCTGGGAGGCAGGTGCGATGGTATTTCCGCACCTGCGAAGTCGCAGATGCGGGCTGTAGGGCGCAGGTGCGAAGTTGGCTTGAGCTGAGCAAAGCCGCAGGTGCGGAGAATTGGTCGCACCTGCGGAATCGCAGGTGCGAAAAATAGCCTGGGCAGAATGTTTTAAAACTTATATTTGTTCGCCATTTATTTATTTTTCTCTTGGTGTGGACGATCTTGGAGGGGCTTCAAGAAAGGTTTTTCGTCAGGAATCTCAAGGTAAGTAACTCCTTCATGTTTCTAAGTTAAATACAAGGTCATTGCATGGAATTACACATGAAAATTGTGGAAAAATTTAGAAAATTTTGAAGAAAACCTAGAAATGGTAATTTAGATTTTTAGCCACGAATTTGAGCATAGAAATTAGAGTAAATTTTATAATTGAACTAATAAAGCTATGGGTAGAATTTATCTTCGAGAAATTTTGAATTCCGGGTACGTGGGCCCGAGGGCATTTTGGTCAATTCACCGAGCGGGGTTGGGAAATTATATAATTTGGAATTTGTTGCAAATATTAGAGTATATTTTCATTGCTTTGCCATTATTTGGATAGTTTTGGGGCATTGTGCGTCCGTTGGATTCGTCGGAAGGGCTTGGAAGCCGGTTATGAAATTTCGGAGCGAGGTAATCTCCTTTCTAACTTTGTGAGGGGAAATTGTCTCCCTAGGTGAATTAATTAAGTATGTGCTATTATCTTCGGGGGATACGTACGCACGAGGTGATGGGAGTCCATGCGTAGCTACTATTATGCCATGTCAGGGTAGTCTAGGACCCACTAGCATGTCTTGCGTGTTGTACATGTGATCCTGCCTCTACTATTAAACTGCTAATATAATCAAAATCGTAATTGAATATCTTAAAGAAGACTAGAGTTCACTTTCTTAATCATCAAGAAAGAGAATTGATTCCTCCGTGGATAATTATATACCTAGTAGGGTTATACTATGGAATATCATTAAACTTGACAAATGAGTTTCAAAACAAAGATTTAAAAGCTATATTTCATGTTCCTTTAAGAAGAATTTTACCACCTTCCTGAGAAAAACTGCTTTCTTGATAAAAATGTGGACTTATTGTGTGAACATGTGTAACTTTGGGTGTCTGAGTCGCATGTATGATTCGCGAGAAGGATGACCCTGTATTTGTGTGTATTCATATGAGCACCTGAGTCGCAGGTATGATTCGCGAGCAGGCTAGCCTTATTATTTTATGTATAACTGCGTCGCATGATCAATTCGCGAGCGGGGAATATAGATGCATCTATGGTTCGAGCCGTTCGACCCTCGGCAGTGCGCAGTTTATTATTGTTGGTCCGCGTCGTTCGACCCTCGGCATTGCTTGTGCATGATATTTACTGCGTATTTTCTGTGATTTTTCCTGATTACTGGCCTGGAGTTTTAAGTTATCAATTGAAATGACAGAGATTTAAAGTTATTAAAGATTTTTGGAAGAAGTTGTTCCTTCCAATTGATTATTTGTTATTTGATCAAATCACCCATGTTGATTAATTGTTACTAATATGACGAAGATTTAATGTTTTAAATGTGGAAAGGGTTGATATTATTTATTCCTGAACTTAATAAACTGCCTATGATAATCATGCTTAGTGTCACACTTGAATACACTAAATTGACCTTTAGCAAGTGTCTAATTTGATCTCTCGTCACTACCTCTCTAAGGTTAAGCGGGCGACTTACTAAGTACATGTTGTTTTCATACTCATGCTACACTTGATGTGGATTTTTATTGCACAAGTACTTTCATAGAAATGTGGAGGATTTGGAGACTTAGGCGAGCTACATCATTCAGAGGCAATCCGCAGCTGACAGAGTCTCTCTCATACTGTATTACATTATTTTAATTTCCTTGTCCACTTGTATTTTGGATAAGCTTTGTAGAAATTGTAAAATTCTTAGAAATTGCTCATGTACTTGTGACGCCGGGTTCTGGGATGTGTTGGGATATATCTGCTAAAATCGAATATTCAAACCATTGTTTTACTTAACGGATTTTTATTCAATTAATACGTAATAAAGTGAAAGGAAATGATTTTTCATAAATGTTAAAACATGAAATTATTTCAATTAATTAATGATTGGCTTGCCTGACAATGATGTCTGGCACCATCACGACCTTAGAGATTTTGGGTCGTGACAGTGGTTTGGTAGGTTTCGGCGTCGGTTGCGGAATTTGGAATTTTAGAAGTTCTTAGGCTTGAAACCGGATGTAATTTGGTGTTTTGATGTTTTTTTTGGTGATTCGAAGGTTCGGCTAAGTTCGTATGTTGGGACTTGTTGGTATCTTTGGTTAAGCCCGAGGGCCTCGGAGTAATTCCGGGAGGCTATCAGAGTGTTTGGAGTTTGGAAAATGCAGCTGAAGCTGCTGCTACTAGTGTTTTCCACACCTGCGGAGTGGGAGCCGCAGGTGCGAGCCCGTAGGAGCGAATGAGGAGCCGCAAATACATACAAGGAGGACCTGGGCAGGAACCGCATGTGCGAAGATATTCCCTCACCTTCGAGAGCCGCAGATGTGGGCGGACATGCGCAAGTGCGAGAGGGGAGCCGCAGGTGCGAGGTGGTTTCCGCACCCGCGATGATCGCAGATGCAATCTTTGGTCGCAGAAGCGGTCGCGGGGATTTAAATGACTTACCGTAGAAGCAGAGCTTAGTCTGCAGAGGCGGTACCGCTGATGCGGAATTTGTACCGCAGGTGCAGTTTTGCTGGCAGAAAGTATAAATAGAGGACTTCAGGAATTCTTCTCATTTTCACAATTTTGAACACGGGTGTTATTTTCCTACTGATACACTATAACACTATGATTTGGACTGTTTTCCCCTTTCTTTATTGAGGGTTGTAGAGCATAGAGGTTTGTGATTGAGTGAGGCTGAGGGCCTATTTGTGAGGTATTATACCTTAGCATGTGAGTTGTCCATGAGGCACGTGAGTTGTCTGTGCAGATTATAGCGCTTGGGCTGTAGGAGTCCCTTCGGAGTCTGAACACTCCCAGGGAGCGCGGGTACCTATTGAGCATGTGTATTGAGGGATGAGAGCCGAGTGTTGAGTTATTGAGAGCTCAAGAGTCAGTACCCTGTGAGGTTGTATCTGTCACCTTTGTTGCTGCATTTAGCTGATATGTGGTTTTACTTGAACTTGGTAAATATGCAACTGATTTGACTCATGTTACTGGCATTACTCATGTTTACTCTTAGAATTTGAAAATTATCAAATGAACTGTCCTGTATAGCTCGTCACTTCTTCTCTGTTCCTTATTTATTTCTATTACATGCTGAGTCGGTTGTAATCATACTACACCATGCACTTCATGTGCAGATCCAGGTGTGTTTGACCATGGAGACCGTTGAGTTAGGGCGTGATCGATATCCGGAGACTACTAGGTAGCTGCCAGCATCCGCAGGACCTTTTCCCTCTTTCTATATTTCTTTCTGCCTTGTATTGATACTTAGACACTCGTTGTATTAGTTTTTGATACCTAGACGCTCATGACTTGGAGACACCCCGATGTTTGGGGCTAGTTCTTCGCACTTCGTTTCTATTTTTAGTTCAACTTTGGTTTTTATGAAAATTCCTTATATGGAAAAGTTTTAAGTTACCTTATATTTGATTTATGAAATATTTTGGGAAAGTCTGATTACCTAGTACGGTAGATAGGCGTTATCATGACATGTTAGGTTTTGTGTCGTGACAAGTTAGTATCAGAGCCTAGTTTACATAGGTCTCACGAGTCATGAGCTGGTTAGTAGAGTCTTGTGGATCGGCACGGAGACGTCTGTACTTATCTTCGAGGGGCTGCAGAATCCTTAGGAAAACTTCCCATTCTTGAATTCTTGTAGTGCGAATCTGTTTATTCTGGTAACTAAACATCTGTTGTTTCATTCTCTCACAGATGGTGAGGACTCGTACTACTGGGTAGGAGGGCCAGCCACCAGTACCACCAGCCAGGGCCGCGAGAGGTTGAGGTCGTGGTAGGGGCAGAGGTGCAGCCCGCACAGCACTACGGGCAGTACCTGCTGATCCACCAGTTGCCCCAGATCAGGACCAGGTCCCACTTATGGATACTCCAGAGGGACCTGCTCAAGCACCACTTGTGCCCATCGTGATTCCTGGACTTCAGGAGGCCTTAGCCCACATTCTGACAGTGTGTACTAGCCTTGCTCTGGCGGTCTCTACTTCAATGGCCACATCCACTTCTCAGGCCGGTTGAAGCACTCAAACTCCCACTGCCCGCACACCTGAACAGGTTGTACAGGGACTCCAGACACCGGAGGCACCACCAGCCCAGTCGGTTGCAGCTGCACAGGACTATATGGTTCCTGTTATGCCTGAAGATGATTAGCGTAGGTTGGAGAGGTTTGGGAGACTCCAACCCCCACCTTTCAGTGGTACAGAGAGAGAGAGGATGCCTAGGATTTCTTGGACATGTGTCAGAGGATACTCCGTACAGCAGGTATTTTGGAGACTTATGAGGTCTCATTCACTACTTTTCAGTTCTCTGGGCTGCACTCAGATGGTGGGAGACTTACGAGAGGTGTAGGCTGGTTGGCACATCACCCCTTACATGGTAGCAGCTCTTTGGGGTCTTTCTAGAGATGTTCGTGCCTGAATCCCGCAGAGAGGAGTTGTGTAGACAGTTTGAGAAGCTTCATCAGGGTGATTTGTCTGTGACGCTGTATGAGATGCAATTCTCGGAGTTGGCCCGTCATGCTATTTGGTTGGTTCCCACAGACAGGGAGAGGATCATGAGGTTTATATATGGTCTCACTTTTCAGCTGCGGTTGCTTATGACTAGAGAGAGAGTGTCTGGCGCTACCTTTGATGAGGTTGTCAACATTGCTCGGCAGATTGAGATGGTTCACGATCAGGAAAGGGTTGAGAGGGAGGCCAAGAGGCCTCGTGGTCAGGGGGATTCAGTGATGCTCCTTCCGGGGATCAGTTCCAGCACGGTAGAGGTCATCATTTCAGACAGGCTCAGACAGCTCGCCCATTTCACCGTGGTGCATAATTTGGCAATGGTTCCCACAGTCATCAGCAGGGCCAGTCATCATTTAGTGCACTACCAACACAGAGTTCTCACCATACCCCATCCGCTCAGTTATCCCCGGGTAGTTCTTCTGGACATCAGGAGCATCAGTTCCGTCAGAGGAGGGGTTGTTTTGAGTGTGGAGATTTTGGTCACTTTATGAGGGATTTCCCTAGGATATTGAGGGGGCCTCCATAGCGAAGTACTCGACTGATGGAACTAGCACCAGTTCCTCCACCACCCACCCAGTCAACTAGGGGTGGAGGTCAGCTAGCTAGGGGTGGAGTGGAGTCAGTTAGGGATCGCCCGAGAGGGGGAGGTAGATCTGGGGGTGGCCAGGACCATTTCTATGCCCTCCCTGCCAGACCAGATGCCATTGTTTCACATGCTGTGATTACAGGTATTGTCTCAGTTTTCCATCGAGATGCCTCGGTATTATTTGACCCTGGTTCCACTTATTCATATGTTTCCTCGTATTTCGCTTCTTTTCTAGATATGCCTCGTGAGTCTTTAGTCTCATATGTTCATGTATCTACTATTGTGGGAGATACTATTGTTGTGGACCACGTATATCGGTCATGTGTAGTGACTATTGGGGGTCTGGAGACCCGAGTGGACCTTTTGCTGCTCAATATGGTTTATTTTTATATGATACTAGGTATGGATTGGTTGTCTCCATGTCATGATTTTCTAGATTATCATGCTAAGACCGTGACGTTAGCGATGTCGGGGCTGCCGAGGGTTTAGTGGTTGAGAAGGTTTGTCTATCCTTGAAGACCGTGACGTTAGCGATTTAATACTTGAAGGCTCAGCGTATGGTTGAGAAGGTTTGTCTATCCTATTTGGCATTTGTGAGGGATGTTAGTGCAGAGACTCCTGCCATTGATTCTGTTCCGGTGGTACGTGATTTACCGGATGTGATTCCTGCAGACCTGTCGGGCATGCCGCCTGACAGGGATATTGACTTTGGTATTGATTTGGTGGCAGACACTCAGCCCATTTCTATTCCACTATATTATATGGCACCGACAGAGTTGAAGGAGTTGAAAGAACAGCTTTCGAAACTCCTTGATAAAGGGTTTATTCGTCCTAGTGTGTCACCTTGGGGTGCATCGATTCTATTTGTGAAGAAGAAGGATGGTTCCCTGAGGATGTGCATTGATTACAGGCAGTTGAACAGGGTCACAATCAAGAACAAGTATCCTTTGCCTCGTATTGATGATCTATTTGACCAGCTTTAGGGAGCGAGGTTGTTCTCAAAGATTGATTTGAGGTTAGGGTATCACCAGCTGACCGTTCGGGATTTAGATATTCTTAAGACAGCTTTCAGGACTCGATATGGCCATTATGAGTTCCTGGTGATGTCTTTTGGGATGACCAATGCCCAAGCACCATTCATGCATTTGATGAACAACGTGTTTTAGCCCTATTTGGACTCGTTCATTATTGTATTCATTTATGACATCCTGGTCTACTCTCATATCCAGGAGAAGCATGCTCATCATCTGAGGATTGTGCTGCAGAGATTGAGGGAGGAGAAGGTTTATGCAAAGTTCTCCAAGTGTGAGTTTTGGCTCGGTTCAGTGGCGTTCTTAGGGAATGTGGTATTCAATGAGGGTATTCAGGTGGATTCGAAGAAGATAAGGGAGGTGCAAAGTTGGCCTAGACCGTCCTCAACCACGGATATTATGAGCTTTCTTGGTTTAGCGGGCTATTACAGTCGTTTTGTGGAGGGATTTTCATCTATTGCATCGCCCTTGACCAAATTGACCAAAAAGGGTGCTCTATTCAGGTGGTCAGATGAGTGCGAGAAGAGCTTTCAGAAGCTCAAGACTGCTTTGACCATGACTCCAGTTCTAGTTCTGCCATCAGCTTCAGGTTCTTACACCATGTATTGTGACGCCTCGCGCATAGGTATTGGATGTGCTCTGATCCAGGAGGATAGGGTGGTTGTCTATTCTTCTCTCCAGTTGAAGACTTATGAGAAGAACTATCATGTCCATGATCTTGAATTAGCAGCTATTGTTCACGCCTTAAAGATTTGGCAACACTATTTGTACGGGGTTCATTATGAGACCTATATTGATCACCGGAGTTTGCAGCATATGTTCAAGTAGAAAGATCTTAATTTGCGTCAGCGGAGATGGTTGGAGCTTCTTAAGGATTATGATATCACTGTTTCGCACCATCCCGGGAAGGCCAATGTGGTGGCCGATGCCTTGAGTTGCCATGCGGAGAGTTTGGGGAGTTAAGCGTATCTTCCCGCAACAGAGAGACCATTGGCATTGGATGTTCAGGCCTTAGCTAATCAGCTTGTCAGATTGGATGTCGCGGAGCCGAGTCGGATATTGGCTTGTGTGGTCTCTAGGTCTTATCTTTATGACTATATCAGGGAGCATCAGTATGATGACCCCCATCTGCTCATTCTTCAAGATAGGGTTCGGCAAGGTGATGCTAGATATGTGACTATTGATGATGATGGTGTGTTGAGTATGCAAGGCCTGTGGATGGGCTTAGGGAGTTGATCCTTGAGGAGAAACACAGCTCGCGGTATTCCATCCATTTGGGTGCTGCGAAGCTGTACTAGGATTTGAGACAGCACTATTGGTGGAGGAAGATGAAGAAAGACATAGTCGGGTTTATGGGTCGGTGTCTCAACTGTCAGCAGGTTAAGTATGAGCATCAGAGACCGAGTGGCTTGTATCAGAGATTAGAGATCCTAGAGTGGAAGTGGGAGCGGATCACCATGGGTTTCGTAGTTGGGCTCCCACGGACTTCGAGGAAGTTTGATGCTATTTGGGTCATTATGAATCGGCTAACTAAGTCTGCGCACTTCATTCTGGTGGTTACTACTTACTCTTCAGAGCGGTTGGCTGAGATTTACATCCGAAAGATTGTTTGCCTTCATGGTGTCCTAGTATCCATCATCTCAGACAGGGGCACACAGTTTATATCGCAGTTTTGGAGGGCTGTGCAATGAGAGTTGGGTACTCAGGTTGAGTTGAGAACAACCTTTCACCCTCAGACAGACGGACAATCCGAGCGCACTATCCAGATATTGGAGGACATGTTACGCGCTTGTGTCATTGACTTTAGGGGTTCATGGGACCAGTTTCTGCCGCTCGCGGAGTTCGTATATAACAACAGTTATCAGTCGAGCATTCATATGGCTCCATACGAGGCTTTATACGGGACGCGGTGTAGGTCTCCAGTGGAATTGTTTGAGCCGTGTGAGGATACGCTCTTGGGTATAGACTTGGTCCAGGATGCATTAGACAAGGTGAAATTGATTCAAGAGAAGCTTCGCACGATGCAGTCTAGGCAGAAGAGCTTTAGGGACAGGAAGGTTCGTGATGTGTCTTTAATGGTCGGGGAGAAGGTTCTGCTGAATGTATCACCCATGAAGGGTTTATGAGGTTTGGGAAGAGGGGCAAGTTGAGCCCCCGATTCATTGGGCCTTTTGAGGTACATCAGATAATAGGGGAGGTGGCTTACAAGCTTGCCTTACCACCTAGCTTGTCGAGTGTGCATCCAGTATGTCATGTTTCAATGCTTCAGAAGTATATTAGTAATCCATCCCATGTTTTGGATTTAGCACGGTTCAGTTGGATGGTGATATGAGTTATGATGTGGAGTCGGTGCCTATTTTGGAGCGGCAAGTTTGAAAGTTGAGGTCAAAGGATATAGCTTCAGTGAAGGTGTAGTGGAGAGGTCAACCTGTGGAGGAGGTCACTTGGGAGACCGATCCAAATATGCGGAGCAGATATCCACACCTATTTGAGACTCCAGGTATGTTTCTAGACCCGTTCCAGGATGAAGGTTTGTTTATGAGGGGGAAGATGTAACGACCCGGCCGGTCGTTTCGAGAGTTATTGCCCTGTTTGCCCCATTTCTGCTTCTTTTGTGCTTTACAACTATATTATATCATATCGGTTTGGTTGGTTCGGGTCCGGAGTGGTTTCAGAGAGAAATTGAGACACTTAGTCTCTTTATTAGAAGCTTAAGTTGGAAAATTCAACCGGATGTTGACTTATGTGTAAATGACCTCAGATTTGAATTTTTGATGGTTCAGTTAGCTCCATTAGGTGATTTTGGACTTAGGAGCATGTCCGGAATGTGATTTGAAGGTCCGTAGTAGAATTAGGATTGAATTGGCAAAAGTTGGAAATTTGGCGATTTTGGTCGGCAGTGGAAATTTTGATTGAATTGGCAAAAGAATGGATTTCTGGAAGATAAAGTAGGTTCATGGTGTCATTTTTTACGTGTGTGTAAAATTTGAGGTCATTCAGACGTGGTTTGATAGGTATCGGCGTTGTTGCGAAATTTGGAAGTTTAGAAATTCTTAGGCTTGAATCCGAGTGTAATTTGGTGTTTTGATGTTGTTTTTAGCAATTTAAAGGTTCGACTAAGTTCGTATGGGGTTATATGACCTGTTGGTATGTTTGGTTGATGTCCCGAGGGTCTCGGGATGATTCCAGATGGCGTTGGAGAAGTGCAGCTAATCTGCTGCTGTATTTATGCTACTAGTTTCCTCTTACGCGTTCGCGAGAGGAGCCTCGTGTTTGCGTAGAGTAATTTTGAGCTGGGAAGATTTTGTACTTCGCGTTCGCGAAGTAGAGGACACGAAAGTGAAAGTGTGGTCTGTGTGTGCATCACGAACGCGTGATTGGTGTCGCGTTCGCGAAGAGGAGTGAGGTACATGGGGACCTCAGGTCTTTTGTTCTACGCATTCGTGAGGTGTTGGTCGCGCTCGCGAAGGTCAGAGAGGGTAAAGCATCGCGTTTGCAAGGAGATGGATGTGTTCGCGATGAGTTGAGCTTGTAAAGCTTCGCGTTCACAAAGAGATATCTGGGAGGCAGTCTGAGTTAGCCTACGCGAACGTGAGGGGTCGGTCGCGTTCGCAAAGAAGAAAATCTGGGCAGGCAGTGTTAAATTCAAAATCGAGGGTTAGAGCTCATTTTTCATAGCTTGAGTTAGAGATCACGGATTTTGGCGATTCTTGAGGGGATTTTCGTGAAGTTGATTGGGGGTAAGTGTTTCTCACTTGGTTTTGGTTAAATCCCATGATTATACCTTTAATTTTATCATTTAATTTGTGATTTGGGGTGAAAAATTGGGGAAAAAGAGGAAGCTTTCTTGAGAAGGAATTTTGAGGTTTGAATAGGACATTGCTATCAGATTTGAGTAAATTTGGTATAGTTAAACTCATGAGTGAATGAGCTTTCGGGTTTTGTGACTTTTGTCGAATTTCGAGACGTGGGCCCGAGTTGAACTTATTTCGGGTTTTTGGCTATAATTTGGTATTTTTCTTGTGGAATTGATTCCTTGAGCCTATATTGATCGTATTGTATTGCTTGTGGCTAGATTCGGAGAATTTGGAGGCTGGTTCAAGAGGAAAGGACATTCCAGAGTAGGATTTCTACGTAGTTGAGGTAAGTAACAATTTTAAATCTGGTCTTGAGGGTATGAAACCCGGAGTTTGGTATAATGTGATTGTTTGGAGGCGACAATCATGCAAGGTGATGGGCGTGTGAGTGTACACTGCGAGGGATTGTGACTTGGTCCGCCCCGTGAGACTATAAAGTCGGATAGCCATTTGTGCTTATATGTATTACTTGTCTGCTGGCAATTTGACTGCCTTTCATGTTAGAAATCATGCTTAGGCCATGTACCTGCTTATGGTTGTTATACTCAGTCATAGTGATTCTTATATATGTTTACCTCAGTCTCTATTGGTTCTCCCTGTTGATACACTATAGCATTCTGATTTGGGTTATTTTTCCCTTCTTTACTGAGTGCTGTGAGACTAGAGAGGTTCATGACTGAGTGAGGCTGAGGACTTGTTTGTGAGGTATTGTACCTTAGCACATATGTTGTCCGTGCGGAGTTGATTGGGGTAGTGCTAAATTTTGGGCAGGCAGTGTTAAATTCAAAATCGAGGGTTGAGCTTATTTTTCATATTTTGAGTTAGAGATCACGGATTTGGGGGATTTGGGGAAAAAGAGGAAGTGTTCTTGAGAAGGAATTTTGGGGTTTTGAATATGATATTGTTATCGGATTTGAGTAAATTTGGTATGGTTAGACTCGTGAGTGAATGAGCTTTCGGGTTTTGTGAGTTTTGTCGGATTTTAAGGCGTGGGCCCGGAGGCCGGGTTGAACTAATTTCGGGTTTTTGGCTATAATTTGGTATTTTTCTTGTGGAATTGATTCCTTTAGCCTATATTGATCATATTGTATTGCTTGTGGCTAGATTCGGGGAATTTGGAGGCTGGTTCGATAGGAAAGGGCATTCCGGAGTCAGATTTATACGTTGTTGAGGTAAGTAACAGTTTTAAATGTGGTCTTGAGGGTATGAAACCCGGAATTTGGTATCATGTGACTACTTGTAGGTGACACTCATGCTAGGTGACGGTCATGTGAATGTATACCGCGAGAGATTGTGACTTGGTCCATCCCGTGAGACTGTAAAGTCTAATAGCCTTTTGTGCTTATATATATTACTTGTCTGCTGGCAATTTCACAATCTTTCATGTTAGAAATCATGCTTAGGCCATGTACCTGCTTATGGTTGTTATACTCAGTCATAGTGATTCTTGTATATGTTTACCTCAGTCTCTGTTAGTTCTCCCTGCTGATACACTATACCATTCTAATTTGGGCTATTTTTCCCTTTACTAAGTGCTGTGAGACTAGAGAGGTTCATGACTGAGTGAGGCTGAGGGCCTGTTTGTGAGGTATTGTACCTTAGCACGTGATTTGTCCGTGCGGATGATGATATGATATGGCAGCACATGAGTTGTCCGTGCGGACCTTGATATGATGTTATAGCACGTGAGTTGTCCGTGCGGACCTTGATATGATGTTATAGCGGTTGGGTTGTAGGAGCCCCTCTGGAGTCTGAACACCCCCAATGAGCGTAGGCACCTATTGAGCATGTGTATTGAGGGCTGAGAGCCGAGTGTTGAGTTATTGAGAGATCAAGAGTCAGTACCCTGTAAGGTTGCATATGTCCCCTTTGTTGCTGCATTTAACTGATATTTGGTTTTACTTGAACTTGGTAAATATGCAACGAAATTGACTCCTGTTACTGGCATTACTCATGTTTACTCTTTTGACTTTGAAAATTATCAAACGAACTTTTTGTATAGCTCGTCACTACTTCTCAGTTCCTTATTTATTTCAGTTACTTGCTGAGTCGGTTGTACTCATACTGCACCCTGCACTTCATGTGCAGATCCAGGTGTGTTTGAGCACGGAAACCGTTGAGTTAGGGCGTGATCGAGCTCCGGAGACTACG
The DNA here is from genome assembly GCA_005239525.1 of Nicotiana knightiana. NCBI lineage: Eukaryota > Viridiplantae > Streptophyta > Magnoliopsida > Solanales > Solanaceae > Nicotiana > Nicotiana knightiana. The sequence goes on from ML413374.1 coordinate 28,114, forward strand.
AGGTAGCTGCCAGCGTTCGCAGGACCTTGTCCCTCCTTCTATATTTCTTTCTGCCTTGTTTTGATACTTAGACATTGGTTGTATTATTTTTTTGATAACTAGCCGCTCATGACTTGGTGACACCCCGATGTTTGGGGCTAGTTTTTCACACTTCGTTTCTATTTTTAGTTCAACTTTGGTTTTTATGAAAATTCGTGATATGGAAAAGTTTTAAATTACTTTTATATTTAATTTCTGAAGTATTTTGGGAAAGTCGGCTTCCCTAGTACCATAGGTAGGCGCCATCACGACATGTTAGGTTTTAGGTCATGACAAAAAATGGCCTAGAAATGGTTCGAAATCCCCCCCCCCCCCAAAACTCACCCCGAGCCCCTTGGGACCCCGTCTGATTACCAACAAGTCTCAAAATATAACACAGACTTAGTCGAGGCCTAAAATCACATAAAACAACGCTAAAAGCATGAATCACACCCCCAATTCAAGCCTAACAAAACTAAGAAATTCCAACTTCTATATTCGATGCTGAAACCTATCAAATAAAATTCGATTGACCTCAAATTTTGCACATAAGTCATAATTGAAATTACGTACCTACTGCCACTTCCGGAATCGGAATTCGACCCTGATATCAAAAAGTCCACTCCCGGTCAAACTTCCAAAAACCTTCAACACTCCTTTCGCCAAACGACCCCGAAATGACCTACGAACCTCCAAATCCACATCCGAACGCGCTGCTAAGACCAGAATCACCATACAGAGCTATGTCCACTCTCGGAATCCCAAACGGACATCGATAACATTAAAATACACTTCAACCCATACTTATGAAATTCTTCCAAAATGCTAACTTTCCAGAATAAGCACCGAAATGCTCCCGGGTCACCCAAAAGCCGATCCAAACATACGCCCAAGTCCGAAATCATCATACGAACCTATTGAAACTTTCATATCCCGATTCCGAGGTCGTGCACTCGAAACTCAAACCTTAGTCAACTCTTCCAACTTAAAGTTTCTGAAATGAGAATTTTCTATCCAAATCAACTCCGAACTTCCCGAAATTCAATTTCGACCACACGTACAAGTTATAATACCTGAAGTGAAGCTACCCAATGCCTCAAACCTCTGTACGGCGCGCTAGACCTCAAAGCAAATGGTCGCGCCATTATAGTAAGATCAAATAAGTAAATATTTCAATTAATTATTTAGCAAGAGAATCCAATTCAACTATTTTAAATTCATCATATGAGTAAAATTGTTTTTCACGTAAAAAAAATCTTAGGGTACATAAATTTATTCTATAAAAAGAGCGTTAGAGATTAAAAAAATTAGAATTGTCACGGCCACAATTTCCCTCCGTAGGATGCCGTGATGGCAGCTAGTTTCTAAGACTAGGTAAGCCTAACAATTATGTGGAGTAACGAAATATAAAACTGAAACTCAGATCTTAACATATAACATAAACCAAACTGCGATTCAAAATAGTTACAACTCCCAAAATCCAGTAGAAATAAGTCACAAGCTTCTAAGAGAAATGCTAAGTGTCTCTATACATCAAAGTCTAAGGAATATAAGGAAAAAACAACATAGTAGGATAGAGGGGGACTCTGAGGTCTGCAGACAATGGTAGATATACCTTGAAGTCTCGACGTGCTCACTAGAATCGGGTCTGCTAGGAGGTACTTGGATCTGCACAAAACGATGTGCAGAAGAGTAGCATGAGTACACCATAACGGTACCCAGTAAGTGCCAAGCCTAACCTCGGTGGAGTAGTGATGAGGTTAGGTCAGGGCCCTATTGGAATAAAAGAAACAAGGCAAAAGATATAATATAATATGATGAAATGACTGAGAATTTAACAATGAGAAATTATAGAAAGGTAACAACACAACAAATAGAGGTAAACAATAAGGGCGCTCCCGAGGTACCGTTTCGTAGTCCCAAAAGTAAATACACAGCAGGGGAGCTCCCGATGTACCGCCTCGTATCCCAAAAGCAAATATGCAACAGGGGAGATCCCGAGGTACAACCTCGAGTCTCAAAAGTAAATACACAACTCATAACTTATGGAGCAACGAATTTACAAAACAAGGAATCCTATAGTTAAAGACTAAATACAAAATCAAGGAAAACATGTAATTCAATTAAGCATGTTGCACAAAGTACAAGTAAGAGTTAAAACACATATGCATGCGACATTAGGCAAAACATGACTACACATGCTATGGCAACTCAGTTAAGGAATTAAAATAAAACTACTCAGCAAGAACCGATTTTTCAACATATAAACCCGAGTACACACTCGTCACCTCGCATACACGACCTTCAAGTATTTCCAATACCATAGCAACACCAAAACCTAAGGGGAACTTCTCCTACACAAGGTTAGACAAGTCACTTACCTCAAATCAAGCCCAATCAGTCAGTAACAACGCATTTTCCTCGACTTTCCGACTCTGAATTGCCAAAATCTAGACAAAAGCAATTACATACTATAAATATAATGATAAGAAACTAATCTAAATAAAGAAATCACGACTCTAACAAGAATTTAGGAAATCACTCCAAAAAGTTGACCCGGGCCAACATCTCAGAATCGGGTAAAAGGCACAAAATACGAGCACCCATTCAGTATCGAGTTAACCCACACCAAAATTACTCAAATACAACCTCAAAATCTCAATCAAAACCTCAATATTAGGCCTAAGGACTTTCTTCCATTTTCCCCCAATTTTCCACCCCAAATCACTAATTAAATGGTGAAATTAAAGACATAATCATGGAGAGTAACCAAATCTAGGTAAGCATCACTTAACCCAAACACCCACGTGAAATTTCTCAGAGAATCGCCTAATCCGAGCTCTCAATTCCAAATTGTGAAAAATGACATAAACACTCGATTTTGAACATTTAAATCTGCCTAGGTATTTCCTTCTTCGCGAACGCAGAAATTTCCTCGCGTTCGCGAAGCATAAAAAGCTACTGGCCAAATTTCCCTCGTATGCAAATGCGAGGGTCCACTAGCGAACACGGTCCAAACGAGCGAACGCGTAAGGCAAACACAACTTCCTTTCCTCTTCGCGAACACGGCTCCCCGTCCGAGATCGCAGTGCACAAGGACCTGACCCTTCGAGAACGTGTGGTCTACTTCGCCAACGTGAAAGGTAAAACTCAGAAAGTCTCAGACTACTCTACACAAATGCGGGAAGATTATCGCGAACGCATAGAAGGACACCAGAACTGGGGAAAACCAACAAAATTTCAAAATTCCTACCAAGTCCCGGAATGCGTCGAACAAGGTCTGAATCACACCCGAGGCCCTGGGACCGCAACCATATGTAGAAACAAGTCCTTAAACATCATAAAAACTTATTCGATCCTTCAAATAACATCAAAAATGCTAAAAACATGAATTTCACATCGATTCAAGCCTAATGAACTTTGGAACTTCAAACTTCTACATCTGATGCCGAAACCTATCAAATCAAGTCCGATTGACCTCAAATTTTGCACACAAGTCATAATTGACATTTAGGACCTACTACAACTCCGAAATTGAAATCTGACCATGATATCAAAAAGTCCATCCCCGATCAAACTTTCCAAAAATAACCAATTTTCCAACTTTTGTTAATTAACGCCGAAATGACCTACATGTCTCGAAATCAACATCCGGACACGCTCCTAAGACCAAAATAATACTAAGGAGCGTTGGAACTACAATTAAATCCTACGACTCCGGAGTCGTCTTCACACAATTCAAACTACAATTAAATCCTACGACTTAAACTTCCATGTTAGGGACTATGTATCCCATATGACTCCGAAACTAAAAACCAAACCTCTCGGCGATCCATATAACCACATAATGAGTTAGAGGAAGCGGTAAAAGGGTTTCGGAGATAATACTCTCAAAATGAATGGTCGGTTCATTACATTCTCCCCCTCTTAAAACAAACGTTGGTCCTCGAACGAGTATAGAGACATACCTGAAGTGGTGAAATAATGAGGATAAAGACTGTGCATATCATGCTCGGTCTCCCAAGTCGCCTCCTCGACTGGATGACCCCTCCATTGAACCTTCACTGAAGTGATGTTCTTCGACCTCAACTTTCGAACCTGCCTATCCAAGATGGCCACGACCTCCTCAACATAAGATAGATCCTTGTCCAACTGGACAGAGCTGAAGTCTAACACATGAGACAGATCGTCGTGATACTTCCAGAGCATGGAAACATGGAATATTGGATGAATTGCAGAGAGAGATATGGTAGTGCAAGTCTGTAGGCCACCTATCCAACCCTCTCAAGAATCTCAAAAGGCCCGATATACCTAGGGTTCAACTTTCCCTTCTTTCCGAACTTCATAACACCCTTCATGGGAGAAACCCGGAGCAAGACCCGCTCTCCAACCATGAATACAACGTATCAAACCTTCCGATTAGCATAACTCTTCTTTCTGGACTGGGCTGTACGAAGTCGATCTTGAATCAATTTAACCTTTTCCAAAGGATCCTGAACCAAGTCTGTACCTAATAGCCTAGCCTCGCCTGGCTCAAGCCAACCCACTGGAGACTGGAACCATCTACTATACAAAGCCTCATACAGTGCCATCTGAATGCTCAACTGATAACTATTATTGTAGGTGAACTGCGCAAGTGGCAAGAACTGATCCCAAGAACCCCCAAAATCCATCACACACGCACGAAGCATATCCTCCAATATCTCAATAGTGCGTTCGGACCTTCGGTCCATCTGAGGGTAAAATGTTATACTCAGCTCCACCCGAGTACTCTCGTTGTACGGCTCTCCAGAATCGTGATATAAACTGCATACCCTAGTCAGAGATGATAGATACCAGTACTCCATGAAGCGTGACAATCTCACGAATGTAAACCTGAGCTAGTTGCTCTAAAGAATAAGTAGTAATCACAGGAATGAAATGAGTTGACTTGGTCAATCTATCCTCTATCACCCATAACGCAACAAAATTCCTCCGAGCATGTGGGAGCCCAACTACAAAATTCATAGTGATATGCTACCATTTCCAGTTTGGAATATCTAACTTCTGAATCAATCCACCCGGTAGCTGATGCTCATACTTCACATGCTGAAAATTTAGGCACCGAGAAACATACTCCACTATGTCCTTCTTCATCCGCCTCCACCACTAGTGTTGCCTCACGTCCTGTTACATCTTGTCGTCACCCAAATGAATGGAGTATCGTGAACTGTGAGCCTCCTGGAGAATCAACTCATGCAAGCCATCTACATTGGGCACACATAGATTGCCCTACATTCGTAATACACCATCCGCTCCAATAGTGACCTTTTTGGCATTGTCGTGCAGAACCGTGTCGTTGAGAACAAATAGATAGGGGTCATCATACTGACGCTCCCTGATACGATCATAAAGAGACGACTAAGAAACCACACAAGCCAAAACTCGGCTAGGCTCAGAAACATCCAATCTGACAAACTGGTTGGCCAAGGCCTTAACATCTAAGGCTAAAGGCTAGTACTGGTAGATATGTTAAGCTTCCCAAGCTCTCCGTCTTGCGGCTCAAGGCATCGGCCACCACATTGGCCTTACCCGGATGATAAAGAATGGTGATGTCATAATCCTTAAGCAACTCCAACCATCTCTGAAGCCGCAAGTGAAGATCCTTCTATTTAAACAGATGTTGTAGACTCTGCTGATCGGTGTAGACTTCCCGAGGGACACCATACAAATAATGTCGCCATATCTTCAAGGCATGAACAATAGCTTCTAACTCGAGGCCGTGGACAATATAGTTCTTCTCATGCATCTTGAGTTGTCAGGACGCGTAGGCAATCACCCTACTATCCTGCATTAACACCGCGTCGAGACTAATGCGCGACGCATGACAATATATTGTATAGGACCCCGAAACTGTAGGTAATACCAATACTGGAGCCGTAGTCAAATCTGTCTTGAGCTTTTGAAAAATCTTCTCATACTCCTCGGTCCACCTGAACGGAGCACTCTTCTGGGTCAATCTGGTCATATGTGCTGCAATAGATGAGAAACCCTGAATAAATCGACATTAATACCCTGCCAAACCAAGAAAACTCTGGATCTCCGTAGCTGAGGATGGTCTTGGCCAACTCTGCACTGCTCCAACCTTCTTCAGATCCACCTTGATCCCTCACTCAACACTACATAACCTAAAAAATGCCACTGAATCTAGCCAGAACTCACACTTCGAAAGTTTTGCATATAACTTCTTTCCCCCAAGGTCTAAAGTACAATCGTCAGGTACTGCTCATGATCCTCCCAGCTCCGGGAGTACACCAGAATGTTGTCAATAAACACAATGATGAAAGATTCAAGATAGGTCGTCATACACTGTGCATCAAGTGCATGAATGCTTCTGGGGCATTGGTCAGCCCAAAAGACATCACAAGGAAATCGTAATGACCATATTGAGTCCTAAAAGCAGTCTTCGGGATATCTGGCTCTCGAATCTTCAACTGATGATAACTTGAACACAAGTCAATCTTGGAAAACACTCTGGCACCCTGTAACTGATTGAATAGGTCATCAATACGAGGAAATGGATACCTTTCTTCACTGTAACCTTGTTCAACTGGCGGTAATTGATACACATACGCATAGAACCATCCTTCTTCTTCACAAACAAGACAGTAGTACCCCAAGGCGACACTTTGCGACAAATGAAGCCCTTATCAAGTAATTGTTCCTTCAACTCCTTCAACTTAGGAGGAGCCATACGGTATAGAGGAATAGAGATGGGCTGATTTCCCGGTAACAAATAAATGCCAAAGTCGATGTCCCTGTCAGGCGGCATGCCCGAAATATCTGCTGGAAATACATCTGGAAAGTCCCTCACTACCAAATCTGACTGAACGGTAGGAGTATCAACACTGACATCTCTCACATAAGATAGATACGCATCACACCCTTTCTCAGCCATCCGTTGAGCCTTTAGAAATAAAATAACTCTACTAGGAGCATAATCTAAGGTACCTCTCCACTCCAACCGTGGTAATCCTGGCATAGTCAGCGTCATGGTCTTGGCATGTTAATTAAGAATAGCATAATGGGGCGACAACCAGTCTATGCCCAGTAATATCAAAGTCTACCATACTTAGCTAATAAATCAACTTTAGTATCATAACCACTGATAACAACCAAACATGACCAATACACATGGTCAACAACAATCGAATCTCCCACGGGTGTAGACACATAGATAGGAGAGTTCAACGAATCACGGGATACACCCAGATATGGAGAAAAATAAGATGACACATAGGAATAAATGGAACCTGGATCAAATAAGACTAATGCATCTCTATCACAGACCAGAACAATACCTGTGATGACAGAGTCGAATGCAATTGTCTTCGTCTTAACAAGAAGGGCATAATATCTGGCCTGGCCTCCCCTCTAGAGTGTGACCTCTAACTGCTCGACCTCTACCTCTAGCTGGTTGTGCATGTGGGGTGGAAACCGGTGCAACAACCATGCAGTAAGAAGCCTGAGGACCTGATGGAATACGTGGAGCCTGAGTAGCCTACGGAGGTGCACCCCTCCCGAGTCTAAGGCGATCCTTCACCACATGGAGAGTGTCATCACACTTAAAATAATCTCTTAAAGGACGTGGCTGCTGTGACTGGCTCGGGCGTGGTCTGTTGGAATGACCGCTGAAAGCACCCCGTGTAGAAGGTACGCTAGACACTAGTTGTGCATAATAAGGAGCCTGGGGCCTAGCAGTGGCCGGAGCACTGCTGGTGGCTAAAAGTACTGAATGAACAGGGCGACTCATGTAGCCGCTACCATGTCGTTCTGCAGTTGGGGCACGATTATCACTATATATGCCAAACTCTCGAGACCTCTTGGACTCTCTCTCATTCTCTCCCGAATCAGTATACCCTCCAATCTCCTAGCAATCCCAACTACCTGCTGGTATGTAATGTCCATCTCCAACTCTCGGGCCATACTAAATATGATACTAGGGTTTAGCCCCTGAATAAATCGACGAACCCGCTCTCGAACAGTAGCAACCAAGGCTGGTGCATGCCTATCCAAATCACTGAATTGGACCGCATACTCTGACACGGTCATAGAACCTTAGCATAACTACTCAAACTCTACGCGCCATGCATTTTTGAGACTCTGGGGAACATACTCCCTCAAGAACATATAATTGATTCCAAGTGAGTGAAGCTGCCTCAGCCGGACTATCTAACTCATATGATCGGACCACTGATAGGTCGCTCCTCTAAGTTGGAACATAGTGAAAGATACCCCACTAGACTCTGCAACACCAATAGTTTGGAGGATACGGTAGCACTCCTCAAGAAAGACCTGGGCATCCTCTAAGGCCAAGCCACTAAAAGTATAAGGGTGGTACTTCTTGTGCCTCTCGAGCCTGAGCTACTCCACCTCAGAATTTGCTGCCCTAACCTCGGGCTGAACTGGGCTACCGGCTGCATCGATATGGCCTCTGGAACCTGATCTTCCAGAACCCAATGCTCGGGGGTACGTGCGGCGGTAGCGTTTACTCCTCCTCCAGTCTGAGATGTGGCAGGAGCAAGTGGGATCAACTTTTCCTAAGCTTAAGTGCTGAACATGCTCAGAAACTGGGCAAGGGTCTCCTGAAGAGCTGGTGCTATTACAGGCGTCTTAGGTGCCTGCGCTCCAACTAGAACTACTGGTGGCTCCTCCGTAGCAGCTCGTGCAGGTGCTCTAGCTACACCACGTGGATGTCCTCGACCTCTACCCTGGACCCGACCTCTCCCGACTCTAGAAGGGGCGCGGGTGTCTAGTCATCCGATCTAGCTGAACATGTCCTCACCATATGTGAGAGAATATAAAGACTCAAATTTAGAGTCTGAAGTCAAAGTCTCGCACGATAAAGAATTAAAGAAGTGAAACTTTTCCTAACAGTTCCATAGCCTCCCGAAGATAAGTACAGACGTCTCCCTACCGATCCGCAATACTCTACTAAACCTGCTTGTGACTCAAAACACCTATGAACCTAGAGCTTTGATACCAACTTATCACGACCGCAATTTCCCTCTGTAGGATGTCGTGATGGCACCTAATTTCTAAGACTAGGTAAGCCTAATAATTATAAGGAATAACAGAATATAAAACTGAAACTCAAATCTCAATATATAACATAAATCAAATTGCGATTCAGAATAGTTACAACTCCCAAAATCCAGTAGAAATAAGTCACAAGCTTCTAAGAGAAATGCTAAGTGTCTCTATAAATCAGAGTCTAAGGAAAATAAGGAAAAGGCCAGCATAGTAGGATAATGGGGGACTCCGAGGTCTGCAAATGCTGGCAGATATACCTTGAAGTCTCCACGCGTTCACTAGCTCACTGATATCATGTATGGTAGGAGGTACCTGGATCTGCACAAAAAATGTGCAGAAGAGTAGCATGAGTACACCACAACGGTACCCAGTAAGTGCCAAGCCTAACCTCTATAGAGTAGTGACGAGTCTAGGTCACGTCCCTATTGAAATAAAAAAAAACAAGGCAAAAGATATAATAATATATGAAATCACTGAGAATTTAATAATGAGAAATTACAGAAAGGTAACAACACAGCAAATAGAGGTAAACAACGGGGGCGCTCCCGAGATACCACCTCGTATTCCCAAAAACAACTACCCAGCAAGGGAGCTCCCGAGGTACCTCCTCGTAGTCCCAAAATTAAATATGCAACAGGGGAGCTCCCGAGGTACCGTCTCGTAGTCCCAAAAGTAAATACACAACTCATAACTTATGGAACAACGAATTTACAACAAGGAATCTTACAGTTAAAGACTGAAAACAAAATCAAGGAAGGCAAGTAATTCAATTAAGCATGTTGCACAAAGTACAAGTAAGAGTTAATACACCTAGGCATGCGACATTATGCTAAACATGATGACTACACATGCTAGGGCAACTCAGTTAAGGAATTAAAAAAAACTACTCAGCAAGAACCGGAGGTCCCCTTAGGAGTTCTTATAAACTTGAGTACGCACTCGTCACCTTGTGTACACAGCCTTCACATATTTCAAATACCATAACAACTCCAAAACCTAAGGGGAACTTCCTCCACCAAGGTTAGACAAGTCACTTACCTTAAAATTAAGCCTAATCTGCCAATAAGAACGCCTTTTCCCCGACTTTCCGTCTCTGAATGGCCCAAATCTAGCCAAAAGAAATTACATACTATAAATATAACTATAAGAACCCAATCTAAATAAAGAAATCACGACTCTAACAAGAATTTTGGAAACGCTCCATAAAGTCGACCCGGGCCCACATCTCGAAATTGGGTAAAAGTCAAAAAATACGAACACCCATTCGATATCGAGTTCACCCATACCAAAATTTCTCGAATCCAACCTCATAATCTCAATCAAAACCTCAAAATTCGGCCTAAAGACTTTCTTCCATTTCCCCCCAATTTTCCACCCCAAATCACTAATTAAATGGTGAAATTAAAGACATAATCATGGAAATTTAACCAAAACTAGGTAAGAATCACTTACCCCAAACACCGACGTGAGAATCTCTCTACGAATCGCCTAAATCCGAGTTCTCAAGTCCAAATGGTGGAAATTACATAAACTCTCGATTTTGAACATTTTAGTTCTGCCCAGGTATTTCCTTCCTCGCGAACGCGGAAATTGTCTCGCGTTCGCGAAGCACAAAAAGCTACAGGCCAAAGTTCCCTATTATGCGAACATCAGGGTCCACTCGCGAACGTGGTCTCAATGAGCAAACACGTAAGCGAAACACAAGAGCCCACCTAAGTTGCCTTTCTTCTTCGCGAACACGGCTCCCCGTCCGAGATCGCAGTGCACAGGGACCTGACCCTTCGAGAACGCGTGGCCTGATTCGTGAATGGTAAAGGTAAAACTTCGCGAGGCTCAGACTACTCTACTCGAACGCTAGAAGATCGTCATGAACGTGTAGAAGGACACCAAAACTGGGAAAAAATAGCAAAACTTCAGAATTCCTACTAAGTCCCGGAATGCGCCGAACAAGGTCCGAATCACACCCCGAGTCCCCTGGGAACTAAACCAAATATACCACCAAGTCCTAAAAATTCATACGAACTTAGCCGAGCCTTCAAATCACATCAAACAATGCTAAAAACACGAATTTCACATCGATTCAAGCCTAATGAACGTTGGAACTTCAAGCTTCTACATCCGATGTCGAAACCTATCAAATCAAGTACGATTGACCTCAAATTTGTACGCAATTCATAATTAACATTACGGACCTACTCCAAATTCTGGAATTGGAATCCGAACCAGCTATCAAAAAGTCCCCCCCCCCCCCCCC
>ML413374.1:39837-89925 GCA_005239525.1 Nicotiana knightiana
AAAAACAACCAATTTTCCAACATTCGCCAATTAACGCTGAAATGACCCGCAAACCCCCAAATCAACATTCGGACACGCTCCTAAGACCAAAATTACCCTACAAAGCTATTGGAACCATCAAAACTCCATTTCAGGGTCATCTTCACATAATTCAAACTGCAGCCAAATCCTAAGACTTAAACTTCCATATTAGGGACTATGTGTCCCATATGACTCTGAAACCAAACACTAAACCTCTCGGTGAGCCACATAACCACGTAATGATATAGAGGAAGCGGGAAAATAGGGTTTCGAGGTTAATACTCTCAAAACGACCATTCGGGTCATTACAATAACACAAAGTAAAAAATGTTATTATAGTACTAAGAATCAAACGACCATACAAGTGTCTGTTGAAGCACAATCAAAGCTACATCCTGAACAAGAACAAGCTTTCAAGACTATATTATAAAGATTCGACACATGTATAATGGGATTATCCTTTGTAGATGCCCCCGGCGGAATTGAAATAATATTTATATGTCATACATTACTTGCAAATGTCAAATCAAAAGGCATGATATTGTTAGCACTAATAACAAATGGTGTACGCGCAACGATTTTATTATGAGGCAAATCGCTTTAGATTCGATATACCTCTTCAAACAACTGAAATAAACATCACAAATATATCAAAACAGAGCAATAGTTCTAAATTATTCGGAAAGCAAAATTGATAATATGGGATGAAACTCTTATAGCTAAGTGTCAAATGATCGAAAAAATTGCCCGAAATTTTGGAGATATATTGAATATCAATGAACCGTTTGGTGAAAATTAGTGGTTTGGAAGGTGATTTATGTCAAGTACAATTAATAGTTTCAAAACCGACGAAAGCAGAGACTGTAAAAACTAGCTAGACAAAATTATATTTATGACCTAAAATAAAAAAGCGTCACGCCACAAACCTAGGGAGGCGTGGCTGGCACTCGGTACCGTATTGGCCCGAACGAACCACTCTATAACTCATTTTATTCTTCTGCAACTATCATGGGCCAGCATGGTCACAACTCGTAATGTATAACTATAAGTGGGCAAACGCTGCATCAATGAACAATCGTTATTAAAACATGAATACCTACGGGTCGTCAAGGCCTCTAACATACTGTACAAAATGACCCTCTGTCTACAAAGACTCTAAGATTATTTGACATCAAATGGGACGGGGTACCGGCTACCCATAAGTCTGTAGCAAAACTCTGACACAATGACTTATAGACTCGGCTGCACTACGAATGAGGTGGAGTCTTACCTATCCTTCACTGAATTCTAACCTCGTCTACTATAAGGGCTCGTCAAGCTGATTATCTATACCTGCAGGCATGAATGCAGTGTCCCCAATAAAAGGACGCCAGTACGAATAATGTACTGAGTATGTAATGCATGTAAATCAGTATATAAAGGACATGGAACATGGAGTAAAGGACTCGACCTGTAAGTCTGGATAGCTCTGTAAACCATGAAGTATTTATAATGTCATGCATATGCATATAAATTTCATGTAATGCATAGGTCAATACGTATATAATATCATCAAGCCTATGAGGGCATCCCATCATATCATCTCGGCCACTTTGGGAAAAATCATCATTGTATACCACCTGATCAGGTGGTGGTGCGTATATAACGCCGTAACCTTTTTCCATACCCCACATACATATAATATACACATATATAATACCATTTGGTCATAGGTCAATATACATGTATAAATGAATGCAATGCATAATTAAGTGAGTCAAGAAAATCTCTTGGAATGTCATGTGACCCATGAAAGACGATATGATAGTAGGACACATGGGGATCAAGAACATAGAAAACCGTAGTACTTATAAGAATAGAATAATTTATGGAAGTTGCGTGCTTTCTCATTTCGTTGTATCGTATGAATCATGCTAAAAAAAAAGAAGGGATAGCCTTCACATACCTTACTTGAACAAATTATCAACCACTTTCACTTGAGATTGCCAAGAAATTTTTTTGCTCCTTCTTAATTTTGAACAAGAACCAAACACCCCTTCTTAAAAAGACTAGAAAACATTTTTGGAATATAGTAAGCAAAGTGAGAGCCTTTTCGTTGCTAGCTATGTAAATACATCTCACTTAATAATGTAGGAAGATCTCTTGTAATTGTGGGTTGTGGGATCCGCTTTTGTGGCTTACTTAGGCCCAAAAATCCCCTAAAGATGCCACATATCCACATAAACCAAGAGTCACCATTTATAGGAATGCCACATTTACTCTAGTAGTGCTTAGTCACTAAATATTGTCTCCCACAACTACATATGGGATCCTTCCCCTTCCACTCTTTCCGTAATTTATGACACATGGTCATCTAATAAAATTAGACACTCATTCCATAACCTCACCTAATTTTTACACGTAACCACCCATTTATTCTACCTAATCTTTATCTAGTTCTACTACTAGCAATACTTATCCACAATTTCCTAATTATCTATAAAGATGCCACTTCCAAGATAACTTGTATTAGTCACTTGTTGCTCCTTACTATGTAACCATGTGGTGCCATCCTAGTCACCTTGTAATTATCCACAAATGCTCATTCTAAAGTACTACTATAAAAATATTTCTAAAAAATCATGGTACCATATCAAAATATATCTAACAGTATCAATGTTGTTAAACTTACAGGTCTTAAAAATAACATTGTCACATATCCTCTATAACCTCATGAATGACCTTAATCCCTTTTAAGCTCATATGTTTACTACAACTCATCCTAGTACTATAGTACAGGATGTTATACTACTAACATTAAAGACTTCCTTTCCATTCTACACGTGTAATCCTCTAGGTGCACACCTAATGACTCATCACCAAACTTTACACATGTAAACCAAGTACTTTAAGTGTTATGACTCATGTGCACATTGATGCCAGCCTTGGCTAACTTCGTGCCATGTGGAAGCCCACAAATTCCCCTAAAATGCCACCCAATCTTACAAACCAAAGAGTCACCATTTGTCTTGATAAAGACCCATACTTGCAGCCACGTAAATGCTTATCCACCCCACTTTTTTGATGACTAAGCCACCAAAACTCCCTAATCTTTCCACCTAGCTCCAAGACTTGCCTAGTCAATATTGAATTTCCTACTTGATACCACCTCAATCCTTATAAAGTTGATTAGTCATGAGCCCCTCTTATCCTCATGATTCCATGTGGATTCATAGAAATGACACTTATCCACTTATAACTAATTCCATATTCCATGACTTTATACCAACATTTAACCAATTATTCACACAATAATTTCTAGATCTCGATTCACTTAAATATTAATATGTTTTATATACCTTACTATCATAGTCATGTCATATAGCACTAGTCTATAAATATATGGTATTATAGCTTGGACCGTATTTTATCCCAATATATCAAACATCAACAAAACTCGCTTTCTTTGATTTGTTTACCCTCTGACCTTCACAACACTTACTTATCACTTGTTATAAATATTATAAGTACTTATAACCTCAAAAATAGTCTTGTCCTTGAACTTATATCGATTATCTTACGACAAATCTAACATACAAAATTATAGGATGTAACAAAAGGATTCAACTGACAAGAAATATAAAGTATGAACATATCCAGTATTCAGTGACTTCTTGCTTCATGTCAGAAATGAAGAAGAGCGTCTAATAAAAGAAAATTTGGTTCTTCTAGGAAACTTGGTTATCAATCCCAATGGTAATAGTAGTGTATTTAATGAGGAAAATATTTCTATCATTAGGTTAAAATGCAATTTATGCAAATTGCATGATAGAAATTAAAAAGTTGTCTTAGCTAGAAAAAACAAATATGTTGATCAACTAAAAAAAGGTTGATAGCGGAAGTTTTTGGTAAAAATAAAATATTTTTCTGTTTTTGACTCAGTGGAAGATAATACCAATAATTACTACCACGAAGAATACTTAGATACTTTTATACCAAATGGGTTATCTACCACATAGGTTTGTTGCCTAGTTTATTTTTTCTTACGTATGTTAGTGTCACATTATATGCAATAGACTAAGTTATAGTTGATCCTCCATTGCATGTAGATTGATTTTGAAAAAAACTATGCCTGTCATGCTACTGAAAAATGTAGGTCCGCCGAATAGCTTATGTAATAAAACATAGATGATATATAGAAGTTTTGACAATAACGTCATACATGCAAAAATATGATACTGGTTGTTGTGCTTTTAAGTATATTTTTATCCCTGGATTCAATGTTCTTCTTCCGAAACTAAAGAATATTGTCAGGACCCGAAATTCCCACTTTCGGGACCGTGATGACACCTAACGTTTCACTCGCTAGGCAAGCCAACTTTAGAATAATTCTTTTGCCAATTTTAAACACTTCGAACAATTTAGCCAATTAAACAGAATTAAACCAAAATAAAGAACGAAATAGCATAATAACCTAATATCTAATACAACTCGGATCTGGAGTCACAAGTACACGAGCTTCTAGAGGTTTGATAAGTGGGTATTTTACCAACTTATCTCGTCTTTAATCCTAGATTTTTGCTATGTTTGATTGATAAAATTGTGTGTTTAATGTCATTTACTTCTATTTTACAGGTTTTATGTGATTTAGAAGTGATGGTGAAGAAACCATGTGAAAACGTGTAAAAAAGGAGCTAAAATGCAAACAAAAATACTGCCAAGTGAATTACCCTTCGCGAACGCGAAGGGTTAGACGCGCACGCGGAACATCAGGACCACAAACCTTGGCGAATGTGAAGTGCTATATGCGAACGCGATGTTGGAGGAAGCAAACCTTAACGAACGCGAAGGTATACTCGCGAACGCGATGTTGAAGGAAACAAGCCTTGGGGAACGCGAAGGTATTGTCGCAAACGCAAAGAACAACTGGGTGAAAAAACTGGGCAGTTCTGGAATTTCACGTTTTTGACCCCCAAGCCATTTAATACACGACCTAGCAGATCTTTGGCATATCTTTGCCTTATTTTTCAGTCCCTTGACTAGAGAGGACAAGTTTGGAGGCTAGGGTTCTTGCACACACACTTGGGTCTTTAAGATTTGAAGCTTTTGGTTGAGAATTTCTTGCCCATTTATGTTCATTTCTTCATTTTCTTGCTTTGTATTGTATATCTAAGTGTGTAGTATTTTTTTCAACACTTGAATCTTGTTTATGAAAATATTCATATTTAAAGTGTGGATAAAATATCTTGTTGTGCTTATGTATTGAACGATTTTTATTTATTATGAAGTGAGTTATTGTTTCTTTAATTATTCTTGTTCTTTAATGTTTTCAAAGGGATTAGTTAACCCTAGGACTCACTCATTTACTTCGAATTAATTTTGGCAAAGATAATTTGGGGTTGGGAAAGATTAATTTACAAGAACTCGAGGCTTTGGGAAAAATTAATTTACAAGAACTTGAGGCTTTAACCCTCACTTTATAGATTTTATCTAGGAATAAGATTGAACTACTTGTAGCCATATTTGAGTGTGTTTAATCTCTTAATTGCTCTAAGGATAATTCAATTACTAATTCTTGTTAGTCTTCAGAAGAATCTAATATAGAATTATTACCCAAGGCTAATTAACATAACCTTACTCATATTTGTAAAATCGTGAAATACATTGGATCGTTACTTGATTGTAATTACCAATGCATCCATTCTTGTATCCATTGATCATTTTACTTGCTTTCTAGGTTAGTTTACATTTTCGCATTTAGTTATAAATATTTTCAAATATTATTTTAAGTGTTTGGCTTAGCACAATAAGTGATAATTCTCTTACACGCCTAATCGCCTACATATTGTTCTCTATGGGATTCGACCCCAACTCATAGTTGGGTAAATTATATTGCATGTGACCATGTCCATTTACTTTTTAGTAGTTGATTTGGACGTCATCAAAATTGGCGCCGTTTCCGGGGAATAATTTTGTGTATTTAGGTTGTTTGAGAAGTAAGTGTAAGTGCTTTGGTCCAAACTTATAAATATTTGTGTAATTATTTTCTTATCTTTGTTTATCTTCTTATTTGTTTTCTTAGTTTTTGAAAAATGGCATCATATAAGGAAAATTGGTCGGATGGTAGTTGTTCATACTTTGATGACCCTTGTCCTTATTGTGGAGGATCACACTCGTGGTAAAATTGTTTAAATTCTCTCGGGGGCGGATTATGCGCACAATCTCAAACCCATGAGTAGAGTATTTGTGATAAATGTGGTCGTCAAAATGGTCATTGGGATAATTGTACTTATTTGTCCTTCCCTTCCCCACGCCCCCGCTATGATGATTCTACTTTTTCTAATGAAAATTATAGGGATATGAAGTGGAAGAAATTGAGCATGGTCAAAATGGAGAGTTCAAGATCATGTTAGAATGCCTACTTGAAGGAGGAAACAAAGAGCAAAATGCCTTGGAGGAGCTTTTGGAAAATAGTATCCAAAATGATTTGGCGCTTGAAAGATTGCACTTCCAAATAGGAGAAATGCTTGAAGCTTTAGAGGTCCAAAAAGCCTCAAAAGTGATTGAAAACCAAGAACCTTCCTTAGAGGTTGAAGCCGAAAATCCTTGTTTGGCACTTGATCAAAACCAAGAAGAACTCTCAAATGCTCAAAATATGAGGATGATGTTCATGTTGGAGGCCATTCTTGAAAATGAGGAGAAGCACAATTTGGGACTCGAGGACTTGAAATAAGTCTTCACTCAAAATGATGAGAATATCCGCACTTTGGTAGATCGAATGAAAATATTGGTTGATGCTCACTATGCCTACCAACTTGAGAGTGTGAAAAGAAGTCAAGAAGAGTCCAACTTCGAGGAAGAAAGTGAGCTTTAATTTGAGGAATCAAGGATTGAACATCCGCCAACCGACTCCAAGCTTGTTGGTGATTCCAAGATAAATATGAAATTAGATTCAACCGGTGTAGTTGAAAAGATGGTTGAATTTGACTCTAATCCAGGGGGAAAAGAGGATGTCAAAATCCGGGAAGAATTACAATTTGAAGGTTTGAAGTCGCATTCCAAGCATTTTTCAACTTTGAAATTGCATGGTGATATGGGAATTGAGTCGTGTGAATCCATATGGAAATGCAAATAAGAAAAACAAGAGCCATACATCTTGAAATTTGAAAGTACAAGAAGGCAAAATGACATTCCTCACATGAAAGCCAAGAAATTCAAAATGAAGAAATTAATGCGTGGCCTGATCATTTACTTACCACCCCCTATTGCTCGTGGTCAAAAACTTTATTCTAAGTTAGGTGCCCAATTCATATTGCCCAAGCGGCTAGAAAAGTAGCAAAGTTGATCCGAGTCATTCCATGACGTTAAATGCGGCGCTTGGTGGGAGGCAATCCCATCGTTGTCAAAATTTTCTGTCATTTTTGAAATTATTTTTCTTTTTTAGAATAGCTTAGTATATTATTTTTGTCTAATTTTCTAAGTTTTAGAATTTTTTGAGTTGATTTGAGCAGGTCGGGGTGACTGGGTAGCCAAAAACCAGTAGCTGTAGGAAATTGCAGAATGCTTCGCGTTCGCGGTGGACCCTCGCGTTCGCGAAGGTATATGAAATTTCAAGCCTTCACGTTCGTGACTGTTCGGTCAGCTTTTACTCTTCGTGTAGATGAAGCTGCCCTCGCGAACACGTGAAGTCATGTACGTTTTAAAATTGTCAAAACACTGGAAACACTGGAAATCGGCCACTTAATTACCTCTTGGCTCAAGAACAACTCTCCTCCTCCTTAAATCCCCAAAAATAAAATTCCCTATATTCTTCAAGTCCATTGCGATTCCCCCTCGCTATTCTCAAGGTCTGTGATTTCTCTCTTCTCTTAACTCTTTCTTCTCTTTCTTGGTGTGAAACAATAGAAGAGCAACATGGTTGTTTTGTGCTTAGGATCCAAATTGTGAGTCTTAAATATTAACTTTATGTGTGAAATTTGCGGTTGCTTACTGGGTGAGGTTGGTTGAGTGTGATTGTCTTTCTATTGAAGAAAATTGGGCAAGATTTGGGCTATAATGTACTAAAAAATGAGCAAAGAAAAGAAGGCACCCCAACTATTTGAAAAAATGCCCGAAAGAAAAGTATCTCTGGGCGAGGAAGATAACCTTCACGAACGTGATGGTCTTCTCGCGGAGGTCTAAATCTGGGCAAAAAAAATTTCTCCTAAACTAACCTCGACCTCTACTTATGCTGAGCGTTGTTGGCGTGATTTGGCAAAAGGCCGATGGGAGGCAAAGAACCATGGTAAGCTTCCTTTTGATATATCTAATGGTCTGATAATATCTTTTTATACTTACCTAATTTCCTTCGTCTGGTGAGGAGGAGGCTTCGGATTCGGTTCTGAAACCTGCAAAGGATAACAAGAGGAAAAGGGCCTCGACCTCTAAGGATCCGAAACCCAAGAAGAAGCAGAACTCGATTAGAAAATCGAGAATACATGTTGCTGCCCTCCCTGCCCACGTAGTTCAGGAGCTGAGGGAGGAAGAAGAAGAAGATGAGGATGGTGGCCCAGTTCTAGTGACCCGAGCGAGAAAAACCATCGAGGCCTCCAAGGCTGCAGAATTGGTGGCGGTTGGCAAGGCCCCGCCTTGTGCTAAGGAAGCCTTGGAGAATGATTCGGGCAAGGTCCCCGAATCACCTAAAGTTGAGGCTGTTTCACGTCAAACAACGAGCATATTCGAGGGGAATGGTCCTAAAACCCCTCGAGTTTAAAAGAGTGCCCCAAGTGACTAACTTGGGGAAATGACAGCAGGTCACTCATCACCTCTTCCTGCCTTTTTCGAAGAGGCGATACGGGATGCTCAATCTTTGAGGACCCCCGAAGTAGGCAGAGTCCCCGGTGGAGAGGATCCCTTTCGGGTTTGTTTTACCGAGGTCGAGGATCCCTAAGACCTTAATGACGCATCCAACCTTTTCTAAGAGACCCAATGGCTCCTAAACCAGGTAAGTTTTATTTCTTTTATTGATGTAGCATTCTTTTATTTTTTGTATAACTCCCTTCCCTTTCTCTACAGGCTTTTTCCAATTTCGAGGCCGAATTGAGCCAGTGCGAGGCCGACCTCCAAACGTTCTTGGAGGAAAGGAATGCCCTCAAACTCCACTGTGGGCAAAAGGATGAGGAGATTAAGGACCTCCGAGCCGAACTGGATAAGGCTAACAAGGAGCATACCGACTTGATCGAGCAAGTAATTATACTCTTAAAAGCTCATGGGCTTGATTCGAAAAGGATGCTAACATTTCAATATCACAGCTACAGCAAAATATTGAGAGGATCAAGTTTTTCCGAGAGGAGGTCGACCAAGTGAAGGCGGAATCCTACGGGTGGAAGGGAGGCATGGACCGCCTTACTGCTAAGAAAGAGATTGCCCTAGCCCAGTTGTCATAAGTCGAAGCCCAGCTTCGAGGTATGAAGGAAAAGAGCTCGGCTCATGAAAAGAAGATAGAAAAACTCGAGGCTCAGTTGGTTTCTGAACTCGCAAAGGCCCAAGTCGAGGCCGAAAAAGCAAAAGCCAAGGCTGATAAGATGGTGGTCAATTATCGGGTCGATGCTGAAGCTGCTCAGGTTCAAGTGAGGGAGGCTGTCGATACTGCTCCAAATCGAGCACATTGGACTGCCGAACTTGATAAATGCCAATCTCAGAGGGAGACCCTCGAGGAGATCCACGCTCGAGGCTTCGATCTTACCGAAGAGATAGCAAAGTCAAAAGAGCATGAAGCCGATGCTAGACTATTGGCCTCTTCTGATGATGACAATGATGATAATGATGATGGCAGCAAGAGTGGGTCCGAGGATGGTAAGGAGCCCGAGGAAGAAGCTGCCCCAGGAAATAGCTATGGACTTTTGTATTTTTTTCTTCTTTCTTTATTTTGTGCAGGACCATGATTGGTCCCTTGTAAATACCTTTGAATATATAAAAATATTTCCTTTTTGAACTTTGTCTCAATTTTTTGACTTGTGAAAATTGTGATTCATTTTATGCCTTGTTAAATTTTGATAAACTTCATTCCTTGTGAGGATTTTGTAGTCGAGTGAATACTTGCTCGAACTCGAAGTAGGAAAAATCTTAGGTTCTAGTTGAGTGAGGATGAAATCTCGACTCACAAATTATAATGGCCCTTAGGCTCTTGAATCGTGCCTATAGGGCCTCGGAAGAGTGGATTTTTCAATTTTCGGCTTAAGAAGTTTATAAAAATTTGTTATACCTTATCACGAAGTAAGTCTATACCCGTTGGATTTGTTTTAGGTTTAATGTTATCGAAACCCTTTATTTTTTTGTGCCTTAGCATAATTTTGTTCAGTACTAAGTTGTTCGAAGGTTCGAACAGTCGATACCCCTTAAGGTTTTTCGAGGGCTGACATTGTTGAAACCCTTTGGTTGTTTTGTCGAGGGTAGCCTTTTTAACCGGTTTATAAAAGTTTTGGAAGGACTATTTTATTGCGGAATTCAGATGTCTCCGAACCGCATTAGTTTGGCTGTAGCCTTGGGATCTGTCTCTTAGGCTTATTTTCCCAATTATACTTCGAACTTGTTCGAAGTGTTAGTCCCCGAGTAGGGTGGCCTTCGCATATAAACTCGAGGATTGCCTTTTTAAGGTCTTATGATCTCGAAGTTTAGTAATTCCAACATTTCAATTTTTGGACGGCAGTCCCCGAGTATGGGGTTGATTGTTCGGGCTTTAGTTGTGATCGGCCCTTGAGCCACTTTCCATAATAAATCATAAGATGAAATCATAAAGTAGAAATTTCAGTAGGGCATGAAACATCGAGTAAGGAAAAAATACTTATTTCGACAGATTATACATGCGAACATGTTTTGCCACTAGGGCTCGAGTAATCTACATGGACACGGTTCATTCGACCGTTTGGCCCTTTACAAAATTCATCTATCGAGACCCTGTTGACATGAAGTATTTTCCATGAAAATATAACATCCGAGGGTGATGCCCCCCAGTATTCGAGGTTGATTGTAAAGAAGCCTCAGATATTGTTGAATTGCTCTAAGTTAGCACGAACAATGGTTGCCTTATTAAAAAACTTGCCGGAAAAACCCATTTGGGATAAAAACCGGTCGAAGGGAAAAGGATTACAACGTGTGCTTTCAGACCTAAGGACTTCGTATTTGGAGAGAAATTCGATGCCTTCGATCGAAAACCTACAACAAGTTAGTATAAAATACAAATGAAAAAGGAGAAGGTCATACCTTAGCAATAGTATAGTTTGAGGAGTGATATGTTCCAATTATTTGGCAGCTGTTCACCGTTCACCGTGACAAGTTTGTAAGATCCCTTTTCGATGATATCGAGGACCTGACACGGTCCTTCCCAATTTGGGCCGAGTTCCTTCATTCGGTTCTCGAGTATTGCAGGTGATTTTTCTCAGGAATAAGTCCCCGATTCTAAAGTGGGGAAGATTGACTCTTCGATTGTAGTACCTTTCGATGCGCTACTTTTGTGTGGCCATTCGGACGAGGGAGGCTTCCCATTTTTCCTCTAGTAATTCGAGGCTTATGTTCATAGCCTCGTGATTTGATTCTTCCGTTGTGTATTGAAACATGGCCCTAGGCTCCCGACCTGGACCGGGATCAGGGATTCGACGTCATATACTAAGGAAAACGGTGTTGCCCCCATACTGGATTTCGACGTTGTTCGATACGCCTAAAGGACTTCGGGAAAAATTTCTCTCTATTTTCCTTTAGCATTGTTCAATCTTTTCTTTAGATTCTGAATGATGGTCTTGTTTGTTGACTCGGCCTGACCATTTCCACTAGGATGGTACGGCATCGATAAGATCCTTTTTATTTTTTGATCTTCGAGAAACTTTGTTATCTTGCTGCCGATGAATTGTTTTCCATTGTCGCATACGACTTCGGCAGGTATCCCGAACCGACATATGATGTGATCCCAGATGAAGTCTATAACTTCTTTTTCTCTGAATTTCTCGAAGGTCTGTGCTTCAACCCATTTAGAGAAATAGTCAGTCATAAATAAAATGAATTTAGCTTTACCTGGGGCCGATAGTAGAGGGCTGACGATGTCCATTCCCCATTTCATGAACGGGCATGGGGATAATAATGAATGAAGTTGCTCTCCGGGCTGGTGGATCATCAGCGCATGCCTTTGGCACTTGTCGCATTTTAGAACGAATTCCTTAGTATCTTTTTCTATATTGGCCCAATAATATCCCACTATGTTGACTTTATGAACAGTGATTCGGCACCGTAATGGTTTCTACAAGTACCCTCGTGAATTTCTCGTATGACTTAGTTTGTGTCTCCCGTCCCAAACATACTGCCAACGGTCCATCAAACATCCTTATGTATAAAGTTCTATCTTCAGCTAGAGTGAATCATGCAGCCTTCATTCGTAGAGTCCTCGATTCCTTAGGGTCTGATGGGAGTTTCCCGCTTTTTAAATTATCGGTTTATTTATTCCTCAAATCCTAGGTTAGGCTTGTGGAGTTTATTTCGGCATGGCCTTCTTCGATCACTGACTTCAAAAATTGTACGACTATCCCCGAGCTGATTTCATCGTCTTCGACCGATGACCCCAAATTTGCAAGGGCATCGGCCTCACTATTTTTTTCTCGAGGTACATGCTTTAGGGTCTATTCTTTAAACCGATGTAATGGTACCTGCAATTTTATCCAAGTACCTCCACAATCGATCCTCTCAAACCTCAAAGGTTCTGTTGACTTGGTTTACCACTAGTAAGGAATCATATTTGGCCTCGATGACCTCTGCTCCCAAGCTCTTAGCCAGTTCGAGACCTACAATCATGGCCTCATACTCGGCCTCATTGTTAGTCAACTTAGAAGGTTTGATAGATTGTCTAATTGTATTGACTGTGGGTGGCTTCAAAACGATGCCTAGCCCCCCCTTCACATTCGAATCGTCGTCTGTGAAAAGGGTCCACACCCCCGAAGATGTACCCGATTTTAACAAAAGTTACTTTTCGACCTTGGGTATGAGGGCTGGCGTGAAGTCGGCCATGAAGTCTACTAAGATTTGAGACTTGATGGTTATTTAGGGTTGATACTCGATATCATACCCACTGATCCCGACGGCCCACTTGGCCAATTAGCCTGAGAATTTGGGTTTGTGTAGAACATTACGAATAGGATAAATGGTCACCACACAAATTGTAACACTGGAAATACGGTTTTAATTTCCTAGAGGCGCTTATTAAAGCAAGTGCTAATTTTTCTAAGTGTGGGAACTGGGTCTCGGCCTCACCTAAAGTTTGACTGACATAGGAAAATGGAAATTGCGTACCTTGCTCTTCTCGAACTAAGACCCCACTTACCAGGACTTCCGATACTGCCAGATATAAGTAGAGTTGCTCGTCCACTTTCGGGGTATGAAGCAACGGTGCGCTCGAGAGATACCGTTTTAATTCTTCCAACGCCTGTTGGAATTCCGGGGTCGAAGCGAAATCGTTCTTCTTTTTGAGCAATGAGAAGAACCTATGACCTCGATCTGAAGACCTGAGATAAACCGGCCCAAGGCGGCTATCTGCCTTATTAATCTTTGCACGACCTTAACATTGTACACGACTGTGATTTCATCGATTGCCTTGATATTTTTGGAGTTGATTTCGATCCCCCGATTCGACACCATAAAGTCGAGGAACTTGCCCGAACCGACCCTGAAAGCACATTTCTCGGGATTGAGCTTCATGTTGTAATTTCTCAATATGTTGAAGGTTTTCTGCAGATGTGTTAAATGGTCATCTGCGTGTAGGGACTTAACTAGAATATCTTCAATATATACCTCCATTGATTTACCTATTTGTTCTTCGAACATTTTGTTCACTAGGCGTTAGTAAGTAGCACCAACATTTGTTAGTCCAAATGGCATTACGTTATAATAATATGTGCCATATTTAGTGATGAATGAAGTCTTCTCCTGATTCTTCGGGTTCATTCAAATTTGATTGTACCCGGAGTAGGCATCGAGAAAACTAAGGATCTCGTGGCCAGCTATGGCATCGATCATGCGATCGATATTCGGCAGAGGAAAAGAGTCTTTGGGACATGCTTTATTTAAATCTTTTTAATGTACGCACATCCTAAGTTTCTTCCCCTTTTTAGGTACTACACCTATGTTTGCTAACCATTCAGGATATTTTACTTCCCGAATGGATCCTATTTTGAGAAGTTTGGTTACGTTGATGCGAGGCTAAAATGCATAGTTTAACATGTAATATACCTTACATTTGAGGTGCTTTAATGATAAAAATACACTTGTTATGTGCTTAATAGAGTTTATTTTATGTGTAGGTGAATTGGAGATGGAAACGGAGCTAAAGGAATGCAAATACGTCGAAAAATACGCAAAAGGAGACACCCGGGCGATAGCCGGGCGATAGAGCCCTACATCCTGACCCTACCTGGCGTTAGCCAGGCCTTAGGGCTGAAACGCCAGCCCTACCCTGGCGTTAGCCAGGCATTAGGGCTGAAACGCCAGCCCTACCATGTGAAGGTGTTATTTGTGAGTTTGACATGTTTTATCCTGAAAACAAAAATACTTACAAGAACAAGTGTAAAATAGTGTGTGCGTTATCGGAAACAGTATTGAACAATCACTATTAACCATAGACCCACGGTGGGCGCCAAACTGTTTACCCTAAAATTTGGATAACAACTAAGTTTATATTGTAGTTTTAATGATATGTGATTTCACTCAACACCAATTGATAAATACGAATATGAATGAAAGTATTGAATTGTAAATAAAGCAAACCAGTGTTCGGACAGAGCTTCAGCCCTCGAGTCAAAGTACTCTTGAACTGATAAGTATAAGAACAGTAGGAAAATAGAGTAAACTGATGAACAATAATGTAAGTGAGAAAGAGATGACTCTATTGCTATAATTTCTGTGAATAATGATGCCTTATAAATGATTAGAATTCCTCTTTATATAGCAGAGGAGTTCTACTTATGACATAATTCTATTTACAGAAGGAAATCACGTAATTAGCTAATTAACCGCTTCTGATTTGATCCATTCCGAGATTTACGCTGTGATCCTCGACAAGTCACGGATATCTCGCTCATCTGTTATTACGCCATCTCCGATATCACCCGGTGCCTATCTTTTTTGGCTTCAATTGTTACCAACCTCGATCTCGAACGATACTTCGATCTCGGACTCGATGCCTCAGCTTCGTTATTTAATCGAAGTCGATATTCGATGCAATATTCTGATCTCGATCAAATAGTGAAATCGGATGGCCCCGATTTCAAATGTATACAAAACCTGGTATAAGTTATCTCGGGATTAAAATTAATACCGGGATAACTTAAACCTTGTAGAGGGCGGGGTAATTAGTACCGGGATAACTTATACCTTCTTTTAGAAATTATGCAATTATCATTTTCAATACAACATACCAAATAGTAGATAAAAACAATAACAAAATAATTAATCTCAATATAACTTATTCCGGCATAAACTGTATTCCTACCCAACGATCCCTTATAGTGTTTAGAACTAGCCAAAAAAGAAATGCTCTAAAATAATCAGACCTTGAGAAGGCATTGGTGCAGGGTTCCAGCATTAATTGACAATGAAAAAAGTACTTTGGTTTTCTGTTGAACTTGGGGAGAGCGAAAAAACGTAAAACAGAAAAGAAAAAGCAGGGTCTGCGGCTGCCAGAGAGAAGTAGGGAGCAAGAATAGTATTTAATTTTTGGTGAAAAGACATAATCGACCCTCTGATGCCTACGGTTGCATCATACCTCCCTGTACCCACTTTTACTTTACTAATATAAGTCCTTCCTTTATGACCCAAAAAATAAAAGAAGTCAAAGCAAACGTGAATACCTTGCTAACATATTATCAGGGGTGTCAATATGGTTCTGTTCGACCGGTTATTTTATAAAATTTATATATATCATATCAATTTTTCGATTATCTATTATGTATAACAAAAATTAGATTTTCTGAAATCGCCCCTTTGGTATCGGTATCGGTATCGGTACAGTTCGGTTAATTTTCGATTATTTTTTTAATGTCATGTAAAAGTCACTAGTAAAAGTAGAATGCAATAACCTACGTACTGTTAGAGGAGTTCAAAAAATTCGTGTAAAAGAAACTAAGCAAAGACAAAAAAAACATAAATCACACGAGTGGAAAGATATTAACCAAGTTGGAACTCAAGAATAAAGTCTATAGAAAATTAAATATTCAAAAAGATAAATCTAAATATACGAAAGAAAACATACTTAATACATTACAGTTTGTTACTCATAATCGCTAGAATATTTTGTGTCTTGCTAGTGAATATGCGAAAAATAATTTAATTCCAATAGGAGTAACATAAGGGGTTTGGGAATTAGGATTTTGAGTTTAATTACTTGTTGGCTTATAATTGTTTTCATAATTCTAAGATCCAAGGAAAAATTTAATGCTTTACTATTTTAAAAATTAATATATAAATATATTTTCACATGTAAATTTATACGGTTCGATATTTTTTCAGTTTATTTATATAAAATAAAAAACTTACCCTAATGTTATTTTCAACATAATATACCTTCAAATAAATTTTTGTTTAAAAAAGTCAATACACATTCTAACAAAATTAATTAAAAAAGTTTAATTGAAATAAACACAAACATAGAAGCACTTTGACCTTCACCATTAAAAAGTAACCTCATATTGAATACTTAATAGGTACGTAATCTTGCAAACTATATCGGGACACATAATAGTATTAGACAAACTGTAGTGGAAGATAAAACTTGAGACCTGATCCCACCTTAAAATGGAGTTTCAAAATCATAAATTTGGAAATTTTAATTTACATAAGTAAGTCGTGGCATGGTTTAGTTTTTTTTTTTTTGTTCGTTATTAGTTGCAGAACTTTTACTTATATTTTATTCCTTCTTTTTTGCAGGTTGCAAGCTTATGCTTCTTGAATTCTTCTTCCCTTTAGTCGGATCATTGCATTTGATTGTTATGTTCCTTTTAACTTTTGTGGTAATATATTATTGGATATCATTTTCACATTCTAAATATATCTTATATTATAAGAGTGAATAACAAGGTGTCTAATTACGTCATCACATTATTCTATTTCTCATATTTCTGTTGAAAATTCTTTTTTCTCACAAAAATTCTGCTTTTTTATTCCGATATTTCACTTAGTAACACTTGCAAGCGACCGGTAAATCTGTTTACTTTTTTTTTTTTTTGACCTATTAGACAAGTTTATTTTCTTCTAACTGTTTATTATGTTGGGACTTATATTTATAGAGTAGCATGATATTTTAACAGTATTTATATTGTTCTAACAAGTTTGTATTAATATGGAACATGCGTAAACGCACGTATTTAGAAATTAGTATATATATATTCCTGACAAGAAGCTAGAGGAACAGTTAAAGCTGCTAATGAGTATTAAATCCACTTGCAATCTTCTTAAATTAAAACTTATATTTAAAGCCATAACACAACAAAAAGTAATGAGGTGAGGTGATACCGGCAAATATTACTGTAACTTTCATACCTATTCCTTTATAAATAAATAAATAAAAAGAGCAAACAAATATTGAAGTATGCAACTTGCAATTTCTTTATTGACGATGATAGATATATATCAGCTATTTGGTCTCTCTTTTTATAAAAAGAAAAAGAAAAAGTCCGTTCCAACTTGCAACTTGCAAACAACAACCCAAAGTGTTTGATTCTCATCACACGTTATCTTCTTCTTTAATTATATATATTACTTTTTCAGTTTCAAACTATGAGATGATGTTTGATCGATCATACAACTTAAAAATAAAAGATAGATTTTGAAATTTATGGTATTAAATATATTATAAGATTTTACAACTACAAAAGAATAATATTAAGTGTAAAATTAAAAGTTTAAAATTAAATTATTTTTTAATATAAAAATATATCATTTAAAAGAAAAAAAAATTAAAAAAAGGAGTATCACGTAAAATAAAAGAATTTTTTTTTTTCAAATCCGTTCAAACTTGCAACAACCCAAGTATTTGATTCTCATCACGTTAACTTATTCTTCTTCAATTTACTAGTATATAGTTTTTTCTTCTTAAAAAAATCCTCACCTACCACCATTACCCTCTCCGAAGGCCTCCTCCTCAATATGCCTAAAATGGAAATTTTAGGTTTCAGATTTACCTCCCAATATCTTTCTATCATTTTTAAGTACATCATCTCTTGCATTATATTACTATTACTCCATCTAATTACTATCTTTCATCTCTTGCATTATATTACTATTACTCCATCTAATTACTATCTTTCATAATGTATATGGTTAAAACTGGGCCTACTCGGTTTTGTTGATTAACCGAGAATAGGATGATGGATCAAAGACTGGCCCCGTATTATACCAGACCGAGACGTGAGGATAAGGTACCGAGTACGGGATTCGAAGTATCAGTTGAGACCGAGACCAATGATGATCGAGACCAAACGGGAGAGACATCGAGCGAGACCGAAGATAGTATAGTAACAGAAAGCCGGGATATTCGTGACCGACCGAAGATCATGGCGGAAATCTCGGAACATATCAAATCAAGAGAGGTTACCTAGCTAATCATGGGATTTCCTTATATAATTAGAATTGTACCATAAGTAGAATTTCTCTACTATATAAAGGGGGTTCTAATCATTTGTAAACCATCTAACTTTCGCATTATCAAAGCAATTCAATACTCTCTTCTCTCATATTCTCTTGTTCATCAGTTGATGCCATATTCTTAGCTTTATTCTTAGTCGATTTGAGGGAGGTCTAGCTCGAGAGTCGAATTGCATTTCAATACTGGTTTGCTTTATTTTACTGTCAATTTCTATTATTAATCATCATATTAATCAATTGGTATTAGGTGAAGTCACGTGTTCTTAAAACCACTTATAAGTTTAATTGTTATCCGATTTTAAGGGTAAACTTTGCGCCCACCGTGGGGGCTAAGGGTAATAGTGATTGCTTAATACTAATTCCCGTAATACACACTGCTTTACGCTTGTTCTCGTAAGTGTTTTTGATTTCAGGATCAGCAAGTCGAACTCTCAAACAGTGCCAACACACGCTGACAACAACCTCAGTTTCCATGGGGAAAACGACAATATAGCCGCCCCAGGAATCAAAGTACCTCAGGTTGGCGACGAGGGAGTACCAGCTGCAGACCCCGTCGACGTCAGCTCCCACGTCGCCCTAAATGCTAATTTGGGCGTCGACCCCGAAAATAGCGTCCGTAGAGACGTTCGACCAGCCAGTCAAGATGCACAAGGCGGCGAAGACGGCGGAGTCAGCCTTCGATTGATATTTGAAATGTTGCAAGCTCAACAAGCTGCCATAGTGCAACTTCAAAACCAGAACTGGGCTCTGGGTAGAGCTGAACCCGAGCCCTCACTGGAAGTTATTCACAGGGCCGAACCAGTACTAGAGAGGTCAAACGCCAACGAATCGAGGATTGACCCCACCATTGTGAAAATGCTCGAGGATCTCACAAAGCGAATTGAATCAGGGAAAAAGAATATCGAGGTAAATGACAAAAAGGTAGAAACATACAACTCCCGAGTTGATCAAATTCCAGGGGCACCACCGATTTTGAAAGGTTTGGATTCGAAGAAGTTCGTGCAGAAGCCTTTCCCTCCAAGTGCGGCTCCTAAGCCCATCCCAAAGAAATTTCGCATGCCAGAAATTCCTATGTATAATGGGATCACCGACCCTAATTAGCATGTCACTTCTTACACATGCACAATAAAGGGGAAAGATTTAGAGGATGACGAGATTGAGTCTGTTTTATTGAAGAAATTCATAGAGAGTTTATCGAAAGGGGGCGATGATATGGTACCACAACTAGCCGCCAAATTCCATTGATTCCTACACCATGCTCGCAGATTCCTTCGTTAAAGCACACGCCAGAGCAATAAAGGTCGAGACTAGGAAGTCGGACCTCTTCAAAGTGAAGTACAAAGATAACAAAATGTTAAGAGAATTTGTATCTCGGTTCCAGATGGAACGTATGGACCTGCCCCCGGTCGCAGATGATTGGGCCGTCCAAGATTTTAATCAAGGTTTGAACGTACGAAGTTTGGTGGCCTCACGGCAGCTAAAGAAAAATTTGATTGAGTATCCAGTTGTGACCTGGGCCGATGTGCATAATGGGTACCAGTCAAAAATCAGGGTCGAGGATGATCAATTGGGAGCTCCCTCTGGTTCCGTTTATCCAGACAAGCCCGTCGGCAGAATTCAAAGGGACATCGATAGAGAACCCCGATCGAACAGAGATCGGTATCAACCATACAGTGGAGAAAGTAGGAACGGCGGCCCCGTACGCAAACCAGTTCGAAATGATCGAAGGAATGATCGAGGAAAGAGCTCCTGAGGGCTCATGAATAAGAGTGTTTTCGATAAACATGTCGAGCCCACAGAAGTGCCACGACTATCAGAATACAACTTCAACGTCGATGCATTAGCTATCGTATTGGCCATTGGGCAGATCAAGGATACCAGATGGCCTCGACCCCTACAGATCGATCCGGCCTAGAGGAATCCAAATAAGATATGCAAATACTATGACACTCATGGTCATAGAACGGAGGACTGCAGACAGCTAAGGGAGGAGGTAGCCCGTTTTTTCAACGAGGGCCACCTTCGAGAATTCTTGAGTACAGCGGTAAGAACCACTTCAGAGACAGGGATGCAAATAGGAAGAACCAAAATATGTGATTCATATGATCGTCGGTGGGGTTGATATTCCATAGGAACCCATATTCAAGCGCACCAAGGTGTCATTACCATGGAAAAGCAAACTCGAGACTTGTGTTGGAAGGGACCTTGTCCTTCAACGATGAGGATGCAGAGGGGATTTCACAACCCCACAACAATGCAATGGTAATATCTCTCCATATGAATAAAACTCAAGTTAAACGTGTTTTGATTGATCCAGGAAGCTCGCCCAACATTTTTTCATCTAGGGTCGTGGAGCAGCTCGGCCTACAGGATCAAATTGTGCCCGCAGCTCGGTTCTGAACGGCTTCAACATGGCGAGTGAAACTACCAAAGGTGAAAATATCTTGCCAGTAAACATAGTAGGGACCGTTCAAGAAACAAAGTTTCATGTGATTGAGGGAAATATGAGATACAACACCCTACTCGGAAGGCCCTGGATCCACAATAGGAGGGCAGTGCCTTCGACCCTTCATCAAGTTCTGAATTTCCCTACACCGAAGGGAGTAAAAACGGTGTACGGGGAGCAACCTTCAACCAAGGAGATGTTTGTAGTCGATGAAGTAATACCGGTTTCGGCGCTCTCATCAGCAAAGGAATCAGATTCAAAGGGAAAATATGAGCCCAAATAGCAACCACAGGTACCAGCCTCGACCCAATCGGAGGAGCAGGGGGAAAACGAGGATGATTAGCACTGGATCCCCCGATCCTTCATAATTCCCGATGACTCCGACGCCACGAAACCAATGGTTGAAGAGCTGGAACATGTCATACTGATCGAGTACCTACCCGAGCGAAAGGTATACCTAGGCACAGGGTTAACTCTCGAGCTTAGGGAAAAACTTATTAAGTTCCTTTTAGATAATATGGATTGCTTTGCTTGGTCCCACCTTGATATGACAGGCATCCCACTAGAGATCACTACACATTGACTAAGCTTGGATCCAAAGTTCTGCCCAATAAAGCAAAAGAGAAGGACCCAGTCTGAAGTTAAGCACACATTTTGATGAGGTAACCAAACTTCTCAAAATAGGGTCCATTCGGGAAGTAAAATATCCCGCGTGGTTAGCAAATATAGTTGTAGTCCCTAAGAAGGGAAATAAACTTAGAATGTTAATAGACTATAAGGATTTAAACAAAGCATGCCCTAAGGATTCTTTTCCTTTGCTGAATATTGATCGAATGATCGATGCCACGGCCGACCATGAGATTCTCAGTTTTCTTGATGCCTACTTCGGGTACAATCAAATACAAATGAACCCAGAGGATCAGGAAAAGACTTTGTTTATCACTAAGTACGACACCTATTGTTATAACATAATGTCGTTCGGACTAAAAAATGCTTGTGCAACTTATCAACGTCTAGTAAATCGATTGTTCGAAGAACAAATAGGAAAATCAATGGAAGTTTATATTGATAACATGTTAGTTAAATCCCTACGAGCAGAGGACCATTTGAAACATCTGCAGGAGACCTTCGACATACTAAGAAAGTACAACATGAAGCTCAACCTAGAGAAGTGCGTGTTCGGGGTCGGCTCGGGCAAGTTCCTTGGTTTCATGGTATCAAATAGGGGGATCAAGATCAACCCCGATAAAATCAAGGCCATCGAAGATATCACGGTCGTGGATAATGTTAAGGTCGTACAAAGGTTAACAGGGCGCGTAGCCGCCCTAGGTCGATTCATTTAGAGGTCCTCAGATAGGATTCACCGGTTCTTCTTACTGCTTAAGAAGAAGAGCAATTTTGCATGGACCCCGGAATGCCAACAAGCCTTGGAAGAACTAAAATGATACCTATCGAGCCCACCACTGCTTCACACCCCGACAGCGGACGAGCAACTCTACTTATACTTAGCAGTCTCAGAAATTGCGGTAAGTGGGGTCCTAGTTCGACAAGAGCAAGGTCTGCAATTCCCTGTTTACTATGTTAGTCGGACCTTAGGTGAGGCCGAGACCCGATACCCACACTTAGAAAAATTAGCGCTTGCTTTAATAAGCGCCTCTAGGAAATTAAAATCATATTTTCAGTGCCACCCAGATTGTGTTGTGTCTACCTATCCCCTTCGAAATATTTTGCACGAACCCTAACTCTTGGGTCGATTGTCCAAATGGGTCGTCGAGATCAGCGGGTATGATATCGAATATCAACCCCGAACGACCATTAAGTCCCAAATCTTGTCTGACTTCATGCCACCCCTCGTACCCGAGGTCGAAAAGGAACTATTATTAAAATCGGGTACATCATCAGGGGTGTGGACCCTCTGCTTCGAACGTGAAGGGGTCCGGGCTGGGCATCGTTTTGAAGCCATCCACTAGTAATACAATTAGACAATATATCAGAACTACGAAATTAACTAACAATGAAGCCGGTTATGAGGCCATGATTACAGGTCTCGAGCTGGCTAAAAGTTTGAGAGCAGAGATCATCGAGGCCAAATGCGATTCCCTACTTGTGGTAAACCAAGTCAACAGAACTTTCGAATTCCGAGAAGACTGAATGCAGAGGTACTTGTACAAGCTACAGGTGACTCTACATTGATTTAAAGAGTGGAACTTACAACACATGCATCGGGAACAAAGCATCGAGGTTGATGCCGTTGCAAACTTAGGGTCATCGGTCAAAGATGACGAACTTAGCTCAGGGACTGTAGTTCAACTCTCGAGGTTAGTGAGCGAAGAGGGCCACGTCGAAATAAACTCTACGAGTCTGACCTGGGATTGGAGAAATAGGTACATCGAATACCTAAAGAACGGGAAGTTCCCATAAGACCCGAAGGAGTCGAGGACTCTATGCATAAAGGCAGTGCGGTTCACCTTGGTCGAGGATGGAACACTGTTCAGGAGAATGTTCGACGGACCATTGGCGATATGTTTGGGGCCAAGGGACACCGACTACGTCCTACGGGAGATTCACGAAGGCACTTGTGGAAATCATTCAGAGGCCGAGTCATTGATTCACAAGGTTATCAGAGCAGGGTACTATTGGGCCGATATGGAAAAGGATACAAAAGAGTTCGTTCCAAAGTGCGATAAATATCAAAGGTATGTGCCGATGATTCACCAGCGCAGGGAGCAACTTCACTCAATCTTATCCCCATGGCCGTTCATGAAATGGGGGATGGACATTGTTGGCCCTTTCCCGTCGTCCTAGGTAAAGCTCAATTTATTTTATTTATGATTGATTATATTTTTAAGAGGGGTGAAGCGCAGGCTTTCGATAAAGCTAGAGAAAAAGAAGTCATAGACTTCATTTGAGACCACATTATATGTTGATTCGGGATGCATACCGATATCGTGTGCGATAATGGAAAGCAATTCATCGGCAACAAAGTGACTAAATTTCTCGAGGATCACAAGATTAAAAGGATTCTATCAACAC
The DNA here is from genome assembly GCA_005239525.1 of Nicotiana knightiana. Classification (NCBI taxonomy): domain Eukaryota; kingdom Viridiplantae; phylum Streptophyta; class Magnoliopsida; order Solanales; family Solanaceae; genus Nicotiana; species Nicotiana knightiana. The sequence continues at coordinate 63,971 of ML413374.1, forward strand.
TGTATCATCCCAGTGGGAACGGACAAGCCGAATCAACCAACAAGACCATCATTCAAAACCTCAAGAAGAGATTGACCGAAGCTAAGGGGAAATGGAGAGAGATATTGACCGAGCTCATTTGGGCGTACCGAACGACGTCGAAATCTAGTACGAGGGCAACACTGTTCTCTTTAGTTTATGGTGTCGAATCTCTTATCCCGGTCGAAGTCAGGGAACCTAGCCTCAAGTTTCGATATGTAACGGAAGAATCAAATCACGAGGTATGAATACGAGCCTCGAATTGCTGGATGAAAGACGAAAAGCCTCCCTCATTCGATTGGCTGCACAAAAACATTGAATCAAAATGTATTATAATCGAAGAGCCAACCTTCGACATTTTAAAATCGGGGACTTGGTGCTGAGAAAAGTCACCCTCAACACTCGAAATCTGAACGAAGGAAAATTAGGTCCATATTGGGAGGGACCGTATCTGGTTCTTGACATCTTCAGTAAAGGATCTTACAAGCTCGGTACAATGAGCGGCGAGAAATTACCAAACAATTGGAAGGTATCGCTCCTAAAATGATACTATTGCTAAGGTACGACCTTTCCATTTTCATTTATATTTGAACTAACCAATTGCGGGTGATCGATCAGAGACGGTGATGGATTCTTCATCATAAAGGCTTTAGGTCTGAAAGCACGTGTTGCACTCTTTTTTCCTTAGACCGGTTTTTGTCCCCAAATGGGTTTTCCTGCGAGGTTTTTAACGAGGCAACCATTGTTCGTGCTAACTTAGAGCAATTCAATAGTATCTGAGACTTCTTTACAATCAACCTCGAATACTGGGGGGAATTAGCCTCGATATCAACTTCAAGGAAATTACTACGTGACAGCAGGGTCTCGAAAGGAAAATTTTGTAAGTGCCAAACGATCTAATGAACCGTACCTATATGGGTTGCTTGAGCCCTGACATCAAACATGTACGCATGAACTATCATCTATTAAGAGAAGCATTTTTCCTTGCCCAATAACTCATGCCTTAGAAAAATTTTATTTTACAATTTCGTGCTCTCGATCTATTATAAGAACATGCTTAAGGGACGATAATAACGAAAGCTTGAAAAACTAACCCCACACTCAAGGCCTACCGTCCGAAAAACAAATGAGATCAAATTATTAAAACTTCGAGACTATAATACCTTAAAGGTAACACTCGGTTTTTTATAGGCCATGGCCACCCACTCGGGGAATGACACTTCGAGCAAGCTCGACGTGCAACAGGAAATAAGCCTAAGAGTCAAGTCCCAAATAAGAGTCTACGGCCGAATTAAGACGGTTCGAAGACATCCAAATTCTTAACAAAATAGGCCTTCAAATATTTTCATAGAACCAGTTAAAAAGGCTACCCTCGACAAAACTATGAAGGGTTCCGATAATATCAACCCTCGAAGACCCTAATTGGTACAAAATTGTTCGAACTCCCGAACAATTCTTTATGTCATGTTAAAGCACTACAAAATATTACAAAGGGTTTCGATAATATTGACCCTCGAAAACCCTAATGGGTACAAATTTGTTCAAACTCTCGAACAATTCCTTATTTCGTGCTAAGGCATAACAAATTTTATATGACTAACAATATACTTTTCAAGCCGAAAGGGGAAAATCCATTCTTTTTCACAAAAGCCACATCGGCCTAATACAAAAGCCTAAGGGCCATTTTTATTTTGAGTTCAAGAAATCATCCTCACTCAATTAAAGCTAAGGGCTACCCTACTTTGAGTTCGAGCAAGAACTCACTCAACTAAAAAAATACACTAATCCGGCTTCGATCAAATTTCCTAAGCCTTCGAACCTATAAATGCAATTTCATAAGGCATAAATAAAACAAATTTTTCATACGGCAGAAATTAAATAAAGACAAGATGGAAAGAAAAAAGATCTTTATATATCTGAAAAATTATTTACAAGGGCCGATCAAAATCCTATACGAAAGTTCAAAAAAGGAAAAATCCTAAGTGCCTAATCTTCTCCAGGAGCAACATCTTTACCTTCGGGGTCTTCTCCGCACTCGGACCCACTCAAACTCCCGGAGTCATCATCATCGGGAGAGGCCAATGCTTCGGCTTTGGCTTCAAGATTTTTTGCATTTTCAATCTCGGTGATGAGATCGAAGCCTCGAGCATGGATCTCCTCGAGGGTCTCCCTTAGAGATTGGCACTTGGCATGCTCGACGACCCAATATGCTCAAACTTGGGCAGCGTCAACAACTTCCTTTTCTCGAGCTTGAGCGGCTTCAAATCAGACTGGTAGACGGCCACGATTTCCTCAGCATCATCCTTGGCCTTCTCAGCTTTAGATTTGACTGTTGCAAGTTCGGCGACCAACCGGGACCGGAGCTCCTCAATTTTCTTGGCCTGTGCCAAGTTCTTCTCTTTCATTCCCTGGAGCGGGCTTTCAGCCAAGGACAACTGAGCTCAAGCAGCCTCCTTCTCTGAGGCAAGGCGGTCCATATTTTGTTTCCACGCTATGGTCTCCTCCTTCACCGCATCTACTTCTCCACGGAGCTGCTCGATTATCTCTAGCTTCTGCTGGACCTGAGAGATTGAATTGTTAGCCATCACTCCCGAACCGATGCCATGAGCTTATAAGATTTTTATTACCTGCTCGGTCAGGGCGTTTTGTTCTTTCTGAGCCGTGGCTAGCAGCTTGGAGGTCCTTGATTTCTTCTTCTTTCTGCCCACTGAGAAGTTTAAGGGCATTCTTCTCCTCAATAAGCCCTTGGATATCATCCTCGTATCGGCTCAGTTATGCTCGAGACCTTGAAAAGGATTCATGATGAAGCATCGATGCTTACAAAGATAGGAGAAAAGGAATTAGACAAGAAAAACAAGTATGATATCGATAGAGGGAGTTAAGGCTTACCCAATTCAAGGCCTTTTGTTCCTCATTGAAAAGACAAAGAGCCCCCATTTCGTCCATCAAGACTTGGTTTTCCTCCGTGACCAGACGCTGAAGATAACTGACCGCCCCTATGGGGGCGGCAAAAACTCCTGCATCCTCCGGGATCGAGATGACGATTGTTCGTTTGATCCCGGGACTGATGCTGGGGCCAAAAATTGATTGGTCAGTCTGAAACTCGAGGAAGTTCCGCCCAAATCCTTCCTCGGTATATCCAAATAACTCAGGCCAATGGCATCCTCGACTCCAGTGAAATAACTACGGAAGGGATCCTCCTCCCCGTGGGCTCCTTCTATATAAGGAGTCTTCATGGCCCGAGCCTCCCGAAACATTCCCTCAGAAAATGAAGGAAATGATAGGGAGTCTCCAACTTCTAGTACCCCAAGTGGTTCTCTCAGGGAATGTTTTCCATCACGAGGAATCTCGGGACTGGCCTCCTTAGCTTTTCCAGCCGCCTTCTCACCCCGAGGTAAGGAACCTTCGGCTCCAGTTGACTCAGGGATTCTGACTGAATCCCTATCTTACTAGCTATGCGTAAGTATCAAGCAGGGAAGCTATGGCCGAGACAAAACAACTTACTAGCTGTAGGTCTACGCCCAACCTCTCATGGAAACGCGTCTATTCGCGAATCCCCACTGTGTGAGGCAGAATCGAAGCCACCCATTCACGGATGTTGCCAACTAGCGGAGGGGGCAGCCTCTCAGCTGCAACAAAAATAAAATGAGCAAATAACCAACAACCAGTCAGTGAAGTCACCATATACGAATAACTAATCGACGTAGTAAAAAGTGAGACGAATACCCTCGGGAAAAGTTCCACGTCTCAGGGAACCCGGTAGGGTTGGACACCATATGTTCCGTGCGAACAAAGTAGAAACTCTCCCAAAAATGACAATTGGTCTTATCATCCATTCCGATCATCAGGTTCTTCGTACCCCGATGGAGAAGTGCAACATAGTCCCCCTTTGGAAGTAAGGAATGAAAAGATGCATCATATGTCAGAAAGAAACGCCACGGCCAGCCAGCTCCGCGTATTTGGTAAGCATTAGAAAGAGTTTATATATGTACGGAGTGAGTTGGGCCGGGGACACCTCGTAGAAAAGGCAAAAGTCTACGGCCAATGAGGGAATAGGGAGCGTGTATCCAATGACAAAAGGGTATAAGCAGAAGGCGCAGTACCCTGGACGATGCAAGTGAAATCTATCACCTTCTGCCGTGATAAGTTCAACGTGTTCCGGCATCCTCCACTTGATTTTGAAGGCAGCAAGTGCCACATCATCCATTGTCGAGAGTGCCGGTGCTGGCTCATCCTCGGCGGCATAGTTAAAGTCATTTTGTGGCTTCCCAGGGTGGGGCACCACCTCGTCCACCGGCGAAAAACTCTCGTCTTCCGTTAAACTCACCCCCTCATCAAGGGAGGTGGCAACATTCTTTGGTACCAGAACATTGATGATAGGGTTAGGATCCGAGGACTAGCCATTGCGAACAAAATCAGAAGTCAAGAATATGGGAGAAGATTTACGACAGTCACAAAGGTTGTCTGCGCTTTTTGAGTATGAACATGCAAGAAAGAACCGATGATTTCAAAGTATCTCTCCCGAAAATGACATTGGGTAACGCCATACCAAAATAAAAGTCCCCTATTTATAGAGACAAAAGTGCCAATTACGAAAACAAAGCGCCGCCTTTTCAAAATTAATGGAAGGAGCACAAGAAACGATGAGATGCTCAAAAAACGTGCGTCATAATGACACCTGATGAATTAAATCATTTCAACTGACATGTTGATCTGATAGTCCATCATGAAATTCACATCACTGCCTTTTTGGGAAATGCCTTCTCAACGGCCGAAACGTTCAGATTATTAAGATGATATTGGCAGAAGTCCGCCCACGGTGCTCGCCCTGTGCGGACTATCATAGGGGGAGGGACTAACTGTATGGGTCGAAATCTGACTCACTGATGAGAGAGCAGTGAGGCCGTGATGGTGAATACAAAAGGCCGTAGTGACGCGTCCCACGGCTGTGGCCGGGGACGATCCGTCACCAGACCCTCACAACGCAGTACGAGCTGCAGCGCCTAGGGAGGGGGCAGACTCTCTATCTCTAGATCTATATAAAAAGACATATCTCTCTAAAGAAGGGGGTTATCCCACACTTCCTATCAGATCTGGAAAAGGTCCTAAGATTCTTGTATTTGTCTATCATTCATCTTTATCAAATGAAAGATGATCCGCCTCACTCACGATTGGGTGAATCTTCTCCTTTATTTACCTTTTATTGCCATTTAATATGCATGGTCTTTTTCATACTACAAAACCCGGCCATAACTACTGCCAACATTTATACTCAACGACATTTTTCTATTCATATTATCTATCTCAGATCTAGAATTAATTATCCTTAACTAGGATTTACCCTCTATGTTCTTATTAATTCGTTTTAAGAAAAGGTTTATACTTTTTGGTAAAACCATTTGGCATCGTCTGTGGGAATTTTCTAGTTAAGATTTTAGTTTCTTCTAGATTTAAAATTCAATTCTAGTATCACTTTTTATTCATTATAACGTCACCCTATCGCCACAAATGCAAACTTGAAGAACTGTAGGCATTTTCTCCCTCTCCTTTGGTCTTGTGATGTTTCGTCCTTTCTGATAGGCACAATTCTTTTCCGGCCATCACGCGTTGTAGATTATTAATGAAAATATATGGTGAAAATGTTATGACAGCCGGCTATGAAATCAATATTTGCTATTGGTTTCCATCTTTATCAATTCACCGCCACATTATATATTAACATAGACAACTAGATATTCCTGCCAGGAACTCATGATATCTGCATCTCCCAGATTTAGGCACCAAAACTTTCCTTATGCTAGATATATGTTGTATTTAGTTTATGGTGGCATTATTTTAGGAAATGTCATGCTGCCTTCATAACTTCTTTCTGATTTAGATGTGGTGGCCTTGCTATCAATAGCAAATTGTAATTTGTTCTTATAACTGCTTCTTTGTCTGGATGTATCTTATTCTGGAAACATTCGATCCAATATTTTTGCCTGGCATAAACATGATGTAACACATGGAGGAAGTCAAAAAAAAAAAGTCCACAAGCTTTGTTGACGCCATCAAACAGAACCCAAATAGAATATGAATGCCAAATTGGCACTATACCAAGTTCCTAAACTCAAGATTGGTTTTGTGCACCCAAGAATGGCTTGGGTTACAAACACGTCAAGATCGGGACTGGAACTCGAACTCGAGGTCCCAACAGGCGAAGAAATTTGCCAGTCCAGAAGATGCCCAGATATGACTATCGAAGCCGAGCATGAGGCAGTGATTGCAGGTTTAAAGCTAGCACTCGAGTACGGAGCCGAATGAGTCATCCTGCGGTGCAACTCAGCTCGTTGTCAATCAAGTCACAGGGACTTTCCAAATCAAGGAACAAAGATTGAAAAAATACCATGCCGGGATCTGCAAGCCATTACCCGAGTCCGACGAATTAAATGTCATTTCAACTGAAATGTTGGTCTGACAGTCCATACTGAACTTCACATCACTGCCTTTTAGGGAAATGCATGCTCAACAGCTGAAACGTTCAGATCTCAGAGAAGATATTAGCAGAAGTCTGCCCACGATGCTCGCTCTGTGCTGACCATCATATGCCGAGGGACTAACTGTATAGGTCAAAATTTGACTCACTGATGAGAGAGCAGTGAGTCCATGATGGTGAATACGAAAGGCCCTAGTGACGCTTCCCACGGCTATTGTCGGGGACGATCTGCCACCAGACCCTTACAACGCAGTACGAGTTGCAGCGCCCGGGGAGGGGGCAGACTCTCTATCTCTAGATCTATATAAAAAGACAGATCTCTCTAAAGAAAGGGGGTTTTCTCACACTTCCTATCAGATCTGGAAAGGGTCCTAAGATTCTTCTATTTGTCTATCATTCATCTTTATCAAATGAAAGAGGATCCGCTTCACTCAAGATTGAGTGAATCTTCTCCTTTATTTACCTTTTATCGCCATTTAATGTTATTGAATGCATGTTCTTTTTCATACTATAAAATCCGGCCATAACTACTACCAATATTTTATACTCAACCATATTTTTCTATTCATGTTATCCATCTCAGATCTAGAATTAATTATCCATGACTAGGATTTACCCTCTATGTTCTTATTAATTCGTTTTAAAAAAAGGTTAACACTTTTTTGGTAAAACCATTTGGCACCATCTGTGGGAATTTTCTAGTTAAAATTTTAGTTTCTTCTAGATTTAAAATTCAATTCTAGTTGCACTTTCTGTTCATTATAGCGTCACCCTATCGCCACAAATGCAAACTTGAAGAATTGTAGGCAAAAACTTTAAAGCATGCCTTTGTGATATCTATGGCTTAACTTTCTCATTCTCCTTTGGTCCTTGTAGTGTTTCGTCCTTTCTGATAGTCACAATTCTTCTTCGGCCATCACGTGTTGTAGCTTATTAATGAAAATATGTGGTGATATTGTTATGACAGCCGGCTATGAAATCAATATTTGTTGTTGGTTTCCATCTTTATCAATTTACCGCCACATTATATGTTAACATGGACAACTTGATATTCCTACTAGAAACTCATGATACCCGCATCTCCCAGATTTAGGCACCAAAAACTTTCCTTATGCTAAATATATGCTGTATTCAGTTTTATGATGGTATTTTTTTTAGGAAATGTCGTGCTGCCTTCATAACTTCTTTTTTATTTAGATGTGGTGGCCTTGCTATCAATAGCAAATTGTAATTTGTTCTTATAACTGCTTCTTTGTATGGAAGTATCTTATTCGGGAAATATTCGATCCAATACTTTTTCCTGGCATAAACATGATGTAACACATGGAGGAAGTCAAAAAAAAAAAGTTCACAAGCTTTGTTGACGCCATCAAATAGAACCCAAATAGAATATGAATGCCAGATTCGCACTATACCAAGTTCCTAAACTCAAGATTGGTTTCGTGCACCCAAGAATGGATTGGGTTACAAACGCATCGAGATCGGTACTGGAACTCGAACTTGAGGTCCACCCAGGCGAAGAAATTTTCTAGTCCAGAAGATGACCAGATATGACTAATGAAGCCGAGCACGAGGCCGTGATTGCAGGTTTAAAGCTAGCACTCGAGTACAGAGCAGAACGAGTCGTCCTGCGGTGCGACTCAGCTCGTTGTCAATCAAGTCATAGGAACTTTCCAAATCAAGGAACAAAGACTGCAAAAATACTATGTCGGGATCTGCAAGCTGTTACCCGAGTCCGACGAATAAAATGTCATTTCAAATGACATGTTGGTCTGACAGTCCATCCTGAACTTCACATCACTGCCTTTTAGGGAAATTCCTGGTCAACGGCCGAAGCATTCAGATTTTTGAGATGATATTAGCAGAAGTCCGCCCACGGTGCTCGCCCTGTGCCGACCATCATAGGCGGAAGGACTAACTGTATGGGTCGGAATCTGACTCACTGATGAGAGAGTAGTGAGGCCGTGATAGTGAATACGAAAGGCAGTAGTGACGCGTCCCACGGCTATGGCCGGGGACGATCCGCCACCAGACCCTTACAACGCAGTACGAGCTGCAGCGCCCGGGGAGGGGGCAGACTCTCTATCTCTACATCTATATAAAAAGACAAATTTATTTAAAGAAGGGTTGATTATCCCACACTTCCTATAAGATCTAGAAATGGTCCTAAGATTCTCGTATTTGTTTATCATTCATCTTTATAAAATAAAAGAGGATCCGCCTCACTCAAGATTAGGTGAATCTTCTCCTTTATTTACCTTTTATCGCCATTTAATGTTATTGAATACATGGTCTGTTTCATACTATAAAATCCGGATTTAACTACTGCCAACATTTATACTCAACCATATTTTTCTATTCATGTTATCCATCTCAGATCTAGAATTAATTATCCTTAACTAGGATTTACCCTCTATGTTCTTATTAATTCGTTTTAAGAAAAGGTTAACACTTTTTTGGTAAAATCATTTGGCACCATCTGTGGGAATTTTCTAGTTAAAATTTTAGTTTCTTCTAGATTTAAAATTCAATTCTAGTTGCACTTTTTGTTCATTATAGCGTCACCCTATTGCCACAAATGCAAGCTTGAAGAACTGTAGGCAAAAACTTTAATGCATGCCTTTGTGATATATGTGGCTTAACTTTCTCCCTCTCGTTTGGTCTTTGTGGTGTTTCGTCCTTTCTGATAGGCACAATACTTTTCCGGCCATCATGTGTTGTAGCTTATTAATGAAAATATGTGGTGAAAATATTTTGACAGCCGGCTATGAAACCAATATTTGCTGTTGGTTTCCATCTTTATCAATTCACCGCCACATTATATGTTAACATAGACAATTGGATATTCCTGCTAGAAACTCATGATATCTACATCTCCCAGATTTAGGCACCAAAACTTTCCTTATGCTAGATATATGCTGTATTCAGTTTATGATGGTATTTTTTTAGGAAATATCATGTTGCCTTCATAAGTTCTTTCTGATTTAGATGTGGTGGCCTTGCTATCAATAGCAAATTGTCATTTGTTCTTATAACTACTTTGTCTGGACGTATCTTATTCTGGAAACATTCGATCCAATATTTTTTCCTGGAAACATGATGTAACACATGGAGGAAGTCAAAAAAAAAAAAAGTCCACAAGCTTTGTTGACGCCATCAAACAGAACCCAAATAGAATATGAATGACAGATTCGCACTTTACCAAGATCCTAAACTCAAGATTGGTTTCGTGCACCCAAGAATGGATTGAGTTACAAACGCGTCGAGATCGAGACTGGAACTCGAACTCGAGGTCCCAACAGGCGAAGAAATTTGCCAGTCCAGAAGATGCCCAGATATGACTAACGAAGCCGAGCACGAGGCCGTGATTGCAGGTTTAAAGCTAGCACTCTAGTACGAAGCCGAACGAGTCGTCCTGCGGTGCGACTCAGCTCGTTGTCAATCAAGTCATAGGGAATATCCAAATCAAGGAACAAAGACTGCAAAAATACTATGCCGGGATCTGCAAGCTTTTACCCGAGTCGGACGAATTAAATGTCATTTCAACTGATATGCTGGTCTGACAGTCCATCTTGAACTTCACATCGCTGCCTTTTAGGGAAATGCCTGCTCAACGGCGAAGCATTCAGATTTATGAGATGATATTAGCAGAAGCCCGCCCACGGTGCTCGCCCTGTGCCGACCATCATAGGCGGAAGGACTAACTGTATGGGTCAGAATCTAACTCACTGATGAGAGAGTAGTGAGGCCGTGATAGTGAATACGAAAGGCAGTAGTGACGTCTCCCACGGCGATGGCCGGGGACGATCCGCCACCAGACCCTTACAACGCAGTACGAGCTGCAGCGCCCGGGAAGGGGGCAGACTCTCTATCTCTAGATCTATATAAAAAGACAAATCTCTTTAAAGAAGGGATGGTTATCCCATACTTCCTATCAGATCTAGAAAGGGTCCTAAGATTCTTATATTTGTCTATCATTCATCTTTATCAAATGAAAGAGGATCCACCTCATTCAAGATTGGGTGAATCTTCTCCTTTATTTACCTTTTATCGCCATTTAATGTTATTGAATACATGGTCTTTTTCATACTATAAAATCCGGCCAGAATTATTGCCAATATTTATACTCAACCATATTTTTCTATTCATGTTATCCATCTCAGATCTAGAATTAATTATTCTTAACTAGGATTTACCCTCTATGTTTTTATTAATTCGTTTTAAGAAAAGATTAACACTTTTTTGGTAAAAATCACTTATGACCATCCTTCTACTGTTATAGTTGTAACAAATGCACTTTAAAAGAGCATATATATGTCTGCTGCACTACTAATATTCACTCAATTTCAAGTTACTACTAGTTGATAGCAACTTACACGAATTCTATGACTATATTGCGTTCTTCTGAGGTCCATTTCATTAATTTGAATGTTATTTAACAATCTTTAATTTGTTTGCTTCTAAACTAAAATTTACTATTTTATTCGCATAACAAAATGTTTCTAATATATTTTGCACTACTAAATAAAGGATACAATGTATCTAGATAGTATTCATCCATACGGGATTCAAAATGGAAAGCAAGTTGAATAAGTACAACAACTTTGTTAATTAATTACTCAAATCTGTTTTGAGCCACTCGTTAAAATAAATTTTGAACCGAATATCATTTCTAAATTTACAGGGAAATTAAAACATTTGATAATATCTCCAAATTTCTTCATCCGGTACATCTCTCGAAACTCTAATTCAAATGAGAATTTATATGCTTCTAATAAGGAACAAACTTTCATGAAACAATAGCATTTGAGAATTTCTTTTTTCCATTTTTGGCGTATATAGTTCATTACTTATTTCGTAGCATCTACTTCACGAAAAACATAAACAAGATAAAAAAAAGAAAAAGAGACGATAGGAGAAACAAATTAAACAAGTAGACCATGAACTTATCTTCAACAAGTGATGACGACAACCTGGACCAGAGATGAAAAATATGTATAAAGAAAGGGAATTATTTTAAGATCTTAATGCGTACCAAAATGCATCATCACAGGCATCATCGATCAGTTGTTTTAATATGTTTTGAACTCCGATCGACGGAGAAATTAACCACCTTGTATTTGCATTTTTCGCTTGTCATATAGATCAAACCATTTTGAATCCAAACTAATTTTGAACCGGTTTATTGATTGACATGTCCAAGTTTGATCCAATTCGTTCATTTGCCACCTCGAGCTACGTTTCAAGCCATGTTTCATCTGCTCAAATTCTCAGCGATTTGGGCAAGGGATTGGAGGTTACATTTGACAATAGTGTCCACAAAAACACATGTTTCTTCTTTAGTATTCCCATGTGGTATATCAACAACGTAGGATTCCACGACGATAGTACTAGTGCTCCTACTTCCATTGCAAGAGGGACCGGAGTGGAGGGTGGTGACAGATCGGTAATTTGTCAGGCGGTGGTCCCCACCAACAACGCTAAAGCTGATGACGTGGCGCTCCTCGTCAAGGATCTCGAGCCTCTCGGTGCTGCTAGCAGCGGGAAGGCCTGAGATGACGCGCACCTCGCGGAGGGTGCCCACATCGCCGTCCCCAACGATGACGTGGCTGCTCTTGACGAAGTGTTTATAGGCTTGAGGGTTATCGAAACGGCGGAGGACGGACCATACAGCAGAGACGGGGGAGGAGACGCGCTGGATCACGGCGGAGCAACACTGGTTTGGGCTAACGGAGTGAGTGTGGTATTTAACGACGGAATCCGGTACTTGTGCGGTACATGGTATTGGTGTATGTCTTTGTAGTTTTTTACAAGTGGTGGCGCCGGCGGAAGTTGTAGGGGTCGTGGTTGGGTTGATTCTTTGGAATAAAAGTGATGATTTTGGAGGATTTGGAGGCATTTTGTTTTTGGCTGATTTCCTAGAAATGGTTGATCTGAAACAGAGAGAGTTTTAAGTTAGTTAGTTCCCAAGATTTTGTTTGGTTATAAGGCTTATATGAGGTGGTTCTTGTGTTGAGTTCTATTAGCTTAATATACAATTATACCTCTTTATAACATCGTTCCTATATAACAATTATTTACTATAAAAGTCAAGTTTTTCTTAGGATTAAATTTCTTAAGTTATATTTTACCTTTCTATGATATTTTTTTACCTATTACAACAACAATCATATTTATAGTAGAACGATCTTTATAAAATTATCCCTCTATAACATCTGTATAGAATCTTTAAGATTACTAATAACAATTCTAAAAATATTCACACAAACGATAGAGAGGTTTGACTGTATAATATATATTAATATAAAATATATTATCCTTTCCAGTTTATTTTTATGTATTGATATGTATTACAGTCAAACCTCTCTAGAACATCGTCGTTTGTTCCGAGATTTTTTGACTTTTATAGCGAATGGATGTTATACACCTATAACAATATTTGACGTTTTATATTTTTTGGTTATGATAGATAAAACTTATCCAAATCTCAATTATTTTTCTTTTTAAATATTACATATAAAAAATAAAGAATTCTTCAAATTTAAAATCTCAGAAGATATGCATATTTCACTAAGTATATATTGAAGAAAGATAATACATTATTAATAAATTCATTAACTAAACGTACAAAGATTTAAACTCTAAGTCATACATTTTAAAGTTACTAGAAAAATATATTCTTTCAAGATTGATGGAAGAATTTTATAATTGTAACTGTTTCGTAGATTTTATTTTCTTACTACCGATATAACGCTGGAATTGACGAAGACTCGTATCCAAATTTTCAGCAGAAAGGTATCCAATAAAAATATATCATGTGCGGATCTTCAAATCTTGTGTCTTATGCAAGATACAAATCTTATTCAATAGAAAAGATTGTGTGCATATTTTTAAAATTGTTATTAGTAATTTTAAATATTCTATATAGCTGTTATAGAGGGATAATTTTACAAAGAACGTTATACTATAAATGTAGTAGTTGCCGTTATAGGTAAAAAAACTGCTATAGAGAGGTAAAATATAATTTAAAAAATTAATTCTAAGGAAAACTTGGTTTATAGCGAATGACTGTTATATAGGGATGCTGTTATAGAGAGATCTGACTATAAATATTAAGACTTATGGGTCGTTTGGTTTGAATATGGCTTATGCCGGGATAATTAAGTTATGCTGGGATTAGTTATCTTGATATTGTTTTTTATCCAATGTTTTGTATGTTGTATTAAAAATGACAAATGCATAATTTCTAAGAAGAATGTATAAATTATCTCGGTACTAATTACCCCACCCTCTACAAGGTATAAGTTATTTCGGTATTAATTTTAATCCCGAGATAACTTATACCAAGTTTGCTAATCAAACAAAGTATTAAGATGATATTAAATTTTTATACAAACACTATACCTTTTTGTATCTCTAATAAAATTTTACTAAATATATTATTGTTTATGATTCTACCTTTTTATACCTCGTACCAAATAACCCCTCAAAAGATAAGTATCACGTACGAAAGGGAATAGTAGAGGTAAGAAAGAGAAGGAAGAGGTAGTGACTTTGAGAGGAAGAAGAGAGGAGATCGTTCATGTGAGGGGGTAAAATAGGAACAAGATGCTGCATGTGAGCTTATTATACGGCAGTAAAACCACAATCTTCGAAGATTCCTTCTCTTTCCGCCTTTAATTAATTTTCCAACTTATATTACTTTATCTTTTATTGAAAATAATAAAATTAAAATCTTCAGAATTTTTTTTTTAAATTCCTTTGGAGTAGTATACGATTCCATGAATAACGTTGTATAGTAAGTATTTTTGCTCAACTTAAAAAAGAGTAGGTGAGCTATACAATTACTCAACTGACTTTATATATTGGTAATGCAAAAATTTGACGGTTTTAACTATCAATACACAACAAAAAAAAGGTACAAATATCGATTTTTCCCAAACCACCATAAAGGTCTAGCAAATTACGTTGAAATATTTAAAGTTTTGATTTGTAGAATGGTGATTTTTTTGGGTGGGGGGTGGGGTAGGGGGGATCTATACTTTCTTCGATTTACCAATATCCTAAGCGAAGTTTTTCATATATATATATATATATATATATATATACACACGATAAACTCGTGAAAAGAAAAAAACAGTAGTAAGGAAAAAAATAATACTGTCCATTGGCAAGTCCGAAGAGTCCAAAATAAGCCGAAATGGAGGTGCTTGGAAAATCGCGACGTTTTCTTTTACTTCCTTCGATTTATTTTAATTGATCTTTTTTATTGTTTTTACATGTATTAAGTAATTTACCTTTTAGCATTAATTAATAATAAAATTAATTATATTAATTTTAATTTTTTTATTAAGAATATAACAAATACTCTTAAACTCTTTACTCCAAGTATAGCTTTTGAAAAAATAAAGTTAGTTCCTTTTCTATATATAAAAAAAAACTGAATATTTTGGATCATAAAAAGATCAAAAAATTAATTAAAATGAACCGGATTGAGAAATATTCAATGAGTAATTCGTATTGTGTCATCATATGCTCCAACTTGCAACTATCTACAAGTACAATACAAAATGAAAAAAAAGAAAAAAGAAGGTACGATACAACATGCTCCTAAGGTACTCCAATTTTGCGATTAGTACATGTATAAAATTTATTTCAACATGTCTCGAGCAAGGGAAAGGGGTTGAATTTTTTGACCTTCTACATCAAACAGTAAGATGAAGCAAGTAGCAACCATGATAATCATCAAAATCCCATTTTTCATGCAAAGTTAATCAAATACTTCCTTATTCCTTAATTAAAGAATGACAATTTATTGGTTGGAGAATCAAACAATTGTTTCTTTGACTACCAAACTTACCCTATTGTGACTATACTTCAAGTGTAATTTTAACCGCGGATATTTACATTGTCTTGTAGGCTTATCGATTTATCACCTCAACACTGGAGAGAGAGAGAGAAACTCATGAATATAACCGTACTGGTACTAACTATTCATAATTGTCATCTCCAACTTGCATCTACGCAACGCAACTTGACAAATTAGATTGTAAGATGATGCACGAGGCCACGAGCACAGAGAAAAGTACAGCATTAGATCACTTCCAAGAGGGGCAGGAGTGGACTCTCTAATTTTAAGTCGTGGGTGCCCATTCGCCTTAAATCTCGAAGTGCTACTTTGAAATGGGATGTTCAATATGTATACGGTAAAATTGGAGATAAAGTTACCCCGATTCCCGACGAAGAAACAAGAGACAATGTGATTCGATGTTGGCTCAGGTAAATTCGAGGGACCCCACATATCAGAGCATGTGGGGACGAATAACGCGCCACGAATCGAACATGGCCAAACATGGGAAGAATCGAGCTCAAGCAAAGCAAAGAATCGAGAATAAAGGGAGGGCGGTTAGAGATGACGAACGAGAGGCCGAAATATTCCCCATCAACCGGATATTACGACGGGAATCTCGCCCTATATCAACTACGGATCAGTTTTACTAGGAGAAAAAAGATTTTTACCTTATTTAGACTTGTACTAGGACTGAAACTCCCCTACTATATGTAGAGGAGAACCTTTTCAATTTAAAACCACTGTTGGCATACATATCAAAGCAATAAAGTTTATTTTTGTCTTCTAGCTATTGTTCAAAGTATTCTTCAGCTATTCATTTCCTTAGTTGCAACCGAGCGCATCTCAAGGCTCGATCTTAACTAGTCTCAGTGTTCAAACTTAAAACCAGGCTTAATTTTTCCATCACGTTAGGTTTGATCATTTTGTTTCCCTTTAATATAATTATTTGTTGTTCCTAGATTATTTATGTTAAGTTAAATCACGTATCCTTTAAATCGCGTACAAATTTAATTATTACTCATTTTAAAGGTAAACAACTTGACATCCACCATGGGGCCAAGGATAATAGTGGTGATTTAATACGAATCTCTATAACACACCGTCTTTTACACTTGATCTTTGAAGTTTGATTTCACGTCTATTCAAAATGTCAAATTCTCAGTCTGCTCACTTGAACCTTGACGTCGAGTAAGGCCACCACGGTGAAAATAATAACGTGGTACCAAGCAATGACATGCCCCCTCTTGACCCTAATGGCGTTCTAATCGCTGACTCAGTCGACGCCAAGTTGCTATCAATATCAACCTACCAACTGATCCCGAAAATAGCATTCACGGGGCACCCCGACCATCGGCTCGAGAGGCAATCGAGGGGGGGGGGGGGGGGGGGAGGGGGAAGGGAGGGTGGGTGGGTGATGGAGTTAGCTTACTTTTGATTTTTAAAATGTTACAAGCTCAACAAGTGGCAATGGCACAACTGCACATTCAAAATCACACACAGAACAGGGTCGAACTCGAGCGGGTTGGAGAAGATGCTCGGAGAGACGAACAAATTGTCACAGAACCAGAAGGTTTCGAACCCGGAAAAATTTCTGAGTTGATGAAAATGCTCAAAGCACTAATAAAACGGGTGGTGTCCGACGAAAAGAAGATACATGCAAATGACAAGGAGGTGGAGACTTACAATTCAAGGAGGTGAAAATGCTCAAAGCACTAATAAAATGGTTTCGACAGATCACTCGTGGGGAGAGAAGCCTCGAGACTATCAAAATATAACTTTAACATTGATGCAACGAGTATAGTGTCGGCCATCAGTCGCATCAAGGAGACCACATTCCAGTCCAATATCGCACAGAGGGATCACAACTTGATATGTGAATATCACGGTACTCACTGTCACAGGACCGAGGATTGTCAATAGTTAAGGGAATAAGTGGCCCGCCTATTCAACAATGGGCATCTTCGGAAATTCCTAAGTGAGCGAGCTAAAACGCATTTAAAAAACAGGGACTCCAACAAACAAATTGAGCAGGAAGAACTTCAACATGTGATCAACATGATCATCGGAGGAGTAGATGTTCCATAAGGGCCAACGATAAAGTGCACCAAAGTTTCTATCACAAGAGAAAAATGCACTCAAGACTATGTTCCGGAGGGGTCCATCTCGTTCAGCGATGATGATGCCGAGGGCATCATTCAACCTCACAACAATTCATTGGTAATATTCGTACTTATTAATAAATCTCGAGTTAAGCGTGTGTTAATTGATCTAGGTTGCTCCGCCTACATCATCCGATAGAGAGTCGTGGAACAAGTGGGGTTATTGGACCAAATCGTACCAGCAGTTCAAGTACTGAATAGGTTGAACATGGCATGCGAGACATAAAGGGTGAAATCACCCTACTAGTCAGCACATCCAAGACCACTCAGGAAGCAAAATTTTATATAATCGAGGGGGACATGAGATACAACGCCTTGTTTGGGAGACTATGGGTCCATAACATGAGGGTGATACCTTCGTCCTCGCATAAGGTGTTGAAGTTTCCAACCTCAAGTGGAATCAAAACACTCTACGGGGAATAACCAGCCACAAATAAGATGTTCGTTGTCGAGGAAGTGATCACAGTGCTCGCAATCACGACATCAAAAAATGAGGGGTTGGTTGAAGAGAAAGGCACCAAATAGCAATCACTGATCCTGATCCCGACCCCGACCGGGCTGGAGAAACAAGAGGAACAACTAAAAAACGAGGTGGACGACTTCAGGATCCAGAGATCATTCGTAGCACCCAATGATACTGATGCCTCCAAGAAGACGATTGAGGAACTAGAACAAGTCATACTGATCGATCACCTGTCGGATATAAAGGTATACCTGAGCATAGGATTAACCCCCGAGCTCAGAAAAAACTCATTGATTTCCTTAAAGTTGTTTTTGCCTAGTCCCACTTTAGATATGACAGGGATCCGCCGGAGGTGAAAACTCACAAATTGAGCTTGGATCCGAAATTCCACTCGGTCAAACAAAGGAGGAGGCCACAGCCCGAAATCAAGCACACATTCATCAAAGACGAGGTATCTAAACTCTTAAAAATAGGTTCAATTCGGGAGGTTAAATACCCGGATTATCTAGACAACATAGTAGTTGTACCTAAAAAGGGAAAAAGCTTAGAATGTGTGTAGATTATAAGGACTTGAATAAGGCATGCCTGAAGGATTCATTTCCTTTGCCTAATATCGACTGAATGATCGATGCAACGGCTGGGCACGAGACACTAGGTTTTCTCGATGCCTATTCCGGGTACAACCAAATAAGGATGGACCCTAGCGACCAAGAGAAGACTTCTTTCATAAATAAATTCAGCACTTATTATTATAACGTGACGTTTAGATTAAAAAATATGGTTCCACGTATCAACGCCTAGTTAACCGAATGTTCGAGAAATAAATAGGGAAATCAATGGAGGTTTATATTGACGATATGTTAGTTAAGTCCTTGCGAGAAGAGGACCATTTGAAACATTTGCAGGTTCCTTCGACATACTAAGGAAATACAACTCGAAGCTGAACCTGGAGAAGTGTGACTATGGAGTCGGCTCGGGCACATTCCTCGATTTCATGGTATCTAATCGAGGGATAGAGATCAACCTAGATAAAATTAATGCCATAGAAGATATCACCGTGGTTGATAACGTCAAAGCATTGACCGAGGCGAATATCCGTATTAGGCCGATTTATTTCTAGGTCATTAGATAAGAGCCACTAGTTCTTCTCGTTACTAAATAAAAAGAACGACTTTTCTTGGATCCCAGAATGTCAACAGGCTTTAGAGGAACTCAAACGATACTTATCAACTCCTCTTTTGCTGCACACCCCAAAGGCAAACGAGCAGTTATACCTTTGTCGCGCCCCCTCTTTCCTCGCGGAGATCGGGTTTATGACATTCGGTTGAGACAACTCTTTCCTTTTAGGGAAAGGGTTTTTGTTTTTGAGAGTCGCCACCTAAAAATTTTTAAAGGTGCGTTAGGACACCAAAGGGGTTCATTTACAACTATGTTGTTAACCAGAGATAGGGTATGGGATTGAAATTATCCTAAGGGGAAGGTGTTAGGCACCCCTCAGGATCCACAAGTGTGGTTTCCGGCCAAACAACTTTTGTGAATTTGTACGACTTAGAAAACAAACAAATAAAGGCTCAAATAAGAGGGGATTTAATTCTTAAGCATGCAAATGTTTGAAAATAGTAAAGAAGGTTAGATTTTGAAAGGATTACGATCTAAGCATATAAAGGGTATCCTAGTTTATAATAATATGGATCACATCAATGCAATACCCGGTAATCACTCCTCGAAGAGGGGCTACACGTGGTATAAGCACACCGGTCATCATATCCATATTCTACCCTTTCCTACCCCGTGAAAGTAACTAAATTGAGTGTTGGTCTCGACCTCTATTGCATGCTGTTACCCGTCCCTTCCTATCAGTCCCGGAGGAAATTAGGACTCCTATTCTAAAGGGAGGTGCCAGGCAGACCCTCAGGTTTTAAAGGTAAAAATTCTAGGGCGACAGATAATAAAACAGGTAGGACTGGACATAAGGAAAGAACATGGAAAACAATTAAGAGGCTCAAGTATACCTCCACACATAGTACACATAAACATCATGACTCATACACAGTTAAGGTCTTTTGATTCAGATCCTAAAACATGGTATCTAAATGATAATAACAAAGAGGCAGATTTCCAATTTTAGCAATTTAATCACCTAAGGCTTGCCTAGGCGGGGGACAGTGTATACTAATTATCTGAATTGTTAGAGGGACTGTTGCAAATTATTACCTACACATGCTGTTCTAGGTTGTTCAGAACACATAATTGCTGCCAGTTGTTTTAGAGAAACTGAGTGAAGTGTTTTATACCTTTTACATGCACCAGTAGTTAGACTAGGTGTTGTTAAGCGAGTATGAATGAAATCTTAAAACATGGTATCTAATGCACAGGTAGGGATGCAGAATGATGCATATACAGAATTCTAAGCAGGATTTCTAAATCACAATAATTACAACATTAAGCATAGTTTCAGGAATAACATAGGTGATAGATTTTAATCGTTGTTTACCTAGAACGGGATCTCTACGTGTATAGCATGATGATACATGATTGCAGTTTTTGTTACCATTATTTATTCTAGGACATGACTTCTAAATGAAGCTTTAGGACACATTTATATGAGCAGAATCACATAGTAGCAATTTACTTAATTATTTATCCTATAGGCAGGATCTCTAAGTGAAGGCAATGAATGATGACATGCTGAAAGGAAAACAGTATATATGAGCCTAAGTAGCATGATATCTAATGCATGACATGTTGTACCTAAACATGGCTGCTATTGCGCATAGAGAAAATAAACCTGGAAACATGGTCTCTACCCTTAATTATACTACAACATCATATCACCCACCCAATTTCACTATCCGACCTCAGAGTTGTTTACAATTAATTATTACAGACCATGGGATATGAATTACACAACTGAAATAGAAGAAAAATAAGAAGTTAACTATAGAGAGCCTACAGAATAGGCCTAGATCTCCATGTCCTTAATGCCAAGTAATGTTTCACAGCCTTTTCATAATCCGAGTGTGTCGGAGTTCCCTAAGGACTTCAAGGGATCCCGGTCAGTGCTCACACCTAGATTTCATAGCCAAGATAGAGTAAGTTCAATGTGGATGAGCCAGCCTTAATGTGTCAGAGTTCAGAGGGAGCTCATAAAGGTCCCTAAGCAGTCACACATTAAGGGGGCAGAACCTAGACTTCTAAGAGTATGCGAGAGTGCTCGATATAGTTTAGAAAAGAGTTGAATTGAAAAACAGTTTGAAAATGGTTTTGGAGAGTGACATAAGAGTTTGCTTTGGTGAAAACAAGTTTTAAAGAAGGTGAGTAGGACAATCTCAGAATCAGAATAGCACACATAAACACAAACAGGGGAAAGGGGAATTGGGGACAAGTTGTTCATATGTGAATGCATATTTTGCACACTGGTTGACATCAAAGAAAGTATTACAGGACTTAAACAGTCACAACACATTCTATCACAAAATGTTCATGCTAGGAGCTTAACTACATTATATTGAGGGATGCCAAACGGGTTCACACATTAAGTTCATGGAAGGGGTTCAAGATTACTTAGTAGCTAGGGGGATCATGAATACATGCTGACAATGTACTGGGGTTAGGGAATAAGGCAGAATTGTAACAAACAAATAGGAGGTGCAGTAGACATGCTGAAATAAGGGGAAGGGAAATCACATAGACAGAATAGATATGCTAGTTACAGGGTAACCAGTAGAACAACAAGTAGAACCAAAAAAGGAATAAGAGAAAGTGCAATACGAACATAAACATGTTGTTTTGGATGCTGTAAATCAAATAGAAGACATACCAGTCAAGATTGAGAGAATAGAACAATACTGTGCAGAGAAGTAGAGCAATAGGACAGTAGTATGCAGAGCAAGAGAGTAGTAGAGCAAGTAGAGCAGTAGAGAAGTAATAAGTTACTCAGTCTTGGCTTTCAGCCGACTGAGTAGCCTGTAGTCAATAAGAGAGTGTGTGTAGGAAAGTAAGAGAGAGAGCAATGAGTATGCTTGTGTCTGTGTGTGTGTTCGTCTTATGCTAATGAGAGAGTAGAGTATATATAGTTTTGAAAATAGGCAGAAAATAAGGTAACAAATAAAGGTTTAACATAATTATGGAAGTAATCACAATTAGAATCCAACTGATACAAGTACTCCCTTTAATCAAGGAGTCACAACTCAAACGGATACCAATAGGGATAATCAAGGAAAGAAAATCAGTTGAGAAAGACTGATTTTACCATTTAAGGGGTATTAAAAGTATAGAGAATATGATTGAGTCTAAGTACAAAATATACCAATTAAGGAAAGTATATAAGAATTAATTTGACAGTAGGTTTATTCATAAAAAATAAGGCAGGACAAGTTTAATTATGGAAATTAGTAAGAGAGTCCTCGAATGAGGTTCTAATCACAGGGAATCATTATCAATTAAGGAAAATATCACACAAACAAGGAAACAATTCGAAAATCAGTACAGATACCTAAGGAACATACACACAATCAATAGATACAAGGAAAATATCATAGCTTTACGAACAAATGCACAGAATCAGTAGAGAGTATTAGGTAAACAATCATTAAACGAACAATCAGACTTACTAAATAATAAATAGCACGAAAATCAGATAAACCCTAAGCAAGTAATTGGAGGAATAGTAGAGATTCAGAAACCCTAAACACAAATTAGAGCAAGAAGCATAGAACACATTGGACATTCATGAAAGTCCAGAAGGTTCACGAGAAACACACAGATTAGCCAAACATAGCAAACAAGACGAACTCAAAACCCTAAAAATTGGGGTTTTAACAGAATAACTAGGGTAAAAGAGAAGGCTCAAGCAAACGTTTAAAATCATACTGAGAATCATAGGTTAGTACTAAAAATCAGAAGATAAAGCATTTTAAAAAGGGGTTAGGAAACCCTAGTTATAAACATGAAGAGTCGTTCATAAAACATGAGAGTTTTTGGAAGAAAACATGTAAAACCCATAAGATACACATAGATATATCAAAAATCTAAAAAGATCAGACGATTTAAAGCTAGGGTCTCCAGAGAAAACCCAGAAAGGAGAAGAAGACTAAAATATTACCGGCGTTTGGCCGGAAAATGCAAAGATCTTACTCGAACGGCCATAGATGACTGGAAAATATGGCATGGGACCGGAAATGGGAGTGAACCACCTCAGGGTCGCTTGAGAGCCTTCACCGGTGACACGGGTGTGAAAGATGAAGCCATAAGGTCGAGGAGAGGTGGAAACTTCATAGTTTCCGGCGAGGAGGTGGCCGGAGAGGAGAGAGACAGGGCTCAAGAGATGAAGGTTCTAGAGAGAGGTGAGAGGATTCAGAGAGAGAGACGAGTGAGAAGTGAGATGGGGGAAAATGAGAAGGGGGGGGGGGGGGGGGGGTAGTCATTTAAGCATTAATTAAGGAAAGGATTAAGCTGGGCCGTTGATTTGAATTAATCAACGGCTTAGATCGAATGAGGGATTGGGCCGGGTAGTTTTAGGTTTGGGCTTGGGGGTCTGTTGGTTTATTTAATTGGGTTAGGGATTAGGCTAAATTTAGGCTATAATTGAAATAAAAAGGGCTAGTTGTTAAATACCTAATTAAATTAGATAAAACAATTTATAAATATAGCTAATAATTGTGTAAAATGAAATTGATGCTTAGAAAAATATATTAAAATGACTGATTAGCGTTTAAAAAATACAAAATGACTAATTACTGGAAAAAAATAGTATAAAACATATGATTGGGCTATAATTGCGAAGTTATTGCAGTTATAGCCAAAGTGTGCCAATTTGGCTAATTGTGAAATAATTTGTTCTTAGTACCTAAATAATAATTAAATTAAGAAAATGCTTTTGAAATTGTTTGTAATGCAATTTTGTAATTGATTATTAGAAATAAAATATTGGATAAATTAAAAATAAATTAATAAATATATGGAAAAATTATAGAAAAATACCAATTGCTATGAAAGTCTGATTTTGAAGGTATAGATGCAAATTAAAGATAATTTGAGAAAAAATTGGGTATCAACAGCTTCCCTCTTTACCCAGGAAGGATGAAAGAGTTGTCGGGTAAAGATATGATGGCCAATTTTGACCGAGTGAAATGGTTTGGAGAGATTCCGGGCGCACCCTGGTGTCTGAGTTTCTGACATATCCTCGATTTTACAGGAATCAAGCCGTATGTAGTTCAGGAGTCATCGATGAAGTATACCGACGAAGTTTCTTACAAGAACGAACGCAACATTATGGACTAATTGAATAAGCGGCCTACGGGGTGGTTAGGAGAACTGGAGCAGAACCGCTCCTGCCGGGATGGCAGTTTGCTCGCCGGATTACCTGCAAATAAATAATACAAGCATAAATTGTGCGTAATTTAAACATGATAAAAATTCTCGTTAGACCATGAATGATGTCTTCGGACGGTTAAGGATGACGTCCTCAAACCATGACGTCCTGGGATATGAATTGCTTGATGCAGTATTCGCAGGCCATGAAAATGATGTTCTCGGGCTCTGAGGATGGTGCCTCCGAACCATGACGCCTTTGAATAATGATATGCAGAGGTTGAAAGAGATCCTCAGGCCATGGCATGGTGTTCTCGGGCCATGAAAATGGTGCCTCTGAATGATGACGCCTTCGGATGAGTTGGCGATATTTCAGCCCATGCAAATGCAATAGAATGATGCTGATGAAACAGAGCTTAGTCTTGCGAATAAAAGGGCAGAGGTTAGCCCGAAAGGAAAGCGAAGTAAATAGTGCTTGAGACAGCGGTTAGTCTCGAAAGGTAAATTGGAGGCAGAGCTTAGCCTCGGAAGGCAGAATGGTAGCCTTATGCAAAGATGAAAATGCAGATGGAGACAGAGCTTAACCTTGGAAGGCAGAATGGTAGCCTTATGTAAAGATGCAAATGCAGATGGGGGCAACGTTTAGTCTCGGAAGGCAGAATGGTAGTCTTATGCAGTGATGTAGATGGAGGTAGAGCTTAACCTCGGAAGGAAGAAAGGTAGCCTTATGCAAAGATTAAAATGCATATGGAGACATCGTTTAGTCTCGGAAGGCATAATGGTAGCCTTATGCAATGATGTAAATGGAGGTAGAGCTTAACCTCGGAAGGCAGAATGGTAGCCTTATGCAAAGATGCAAATGCAGATGGAGACAGAGCTTAGTATCGGAAGGCAGAATGGTAGCCTTATGAAATGATGTAGATGGAGGTAGATCTTAACCTCGGAAGGCAAAATGGTAGCCTTATGCAAAGATGCAAATGAAAATGGAGACAACATTTAGTCTCGGAAGGCAGAATGGTAGCCTTATGCAACGATGTAGATGGATGTAGAGCTTAACCTCGGAAGGCAGAATGGTAGCCTTATGCAAAGATGCAAATGCAGATGGAGACAGCGTTTAGTCTCGGAAGGCAGAATGGTAGCCTTATGCAATGATGTAGATGGAGGTAGAGCTTAACCTCAAAAGGCAGAATGGTAGTCTTATGCAAGAAATAAAATGATAGTAGGAATTCTTAGCTGGTGATGAATTGCGGCATTGTGACTGCGGAGCATTGAGGCATGTGCGAACGTCGGCAAGTGCAGCTGTTTTGAGAGTTGTATTTTGGACAACGTTTGTCCCCTGGGCGGACAATTCGTTTAGGAGTTTTGCAACCTTAGTGCCTGCAACCAAAGAAAGATCTTGAGTTCTATAAATCGGGAGGGGGGAGGGGGGAGGGGGTAGTTCGTATCCCATCTAGCTTTTCTTGACTTGCTGGGCTCGATCTGATGATACTGTCTGTATTATTGGGGTAGCATTTCTAAACAAAGCTGTTTCAAAAACAAACATGCATGATTTTGTAAAAGCATAATGTATAATAATTTTGGGATGAATCGACAACTGTGACACGGCTCGGGATATTGCAACCTCTCCTGCTACGGAATTTTGAGGGTCCTCCTCAAAATTCTGCCCCAGTTTGATGG